>CM035807.1:25304128-25541628 GCA_020466095.1 Chlorops oryzae | reverse complement strand
CTTTTTTTACGCCGGAAAATATGCCACATATTTTTTTATATATTAATATAACTTAAAGACAGAAATAAAAAAAATTGTGGCATATTTTCCGGCGTAAAAAAAGTCGTCTCATTTTTTCTAAAAACCCAATTAAAATATGAACCATTGATCGGATTTTTTTTTTCTTGGTCTTGAAATGCTCTTAGAAATCCACTCTTTTAAGTAAGATAGCCTGAACTTAAATACCGGACCTTTTTAGGAAATTATATGGGTTTGAAATCAAGTTTTTGTACAAAATTGTTAAAAACTTCATAAAATTCTCGCCTTTATCGACCTATAGCGCCTAAACTGTTGAACCGATTTCATCCATATGTATGAAGAATATGTTGTTTTTTTACTCTTCTTTCATATAAATTAAAGTTTTTTTGAAACAGTCGAACGATAATGGGGCTACGACTAAAAAATATTGACAAAAATTCGCAAAACCTTTCTTAGCGGATATTTAAAAAACGCGAGCTAACTTTCAAATTTTACGCATATATTGAGATTCAGCGAAACAAATACTACAAAAAAAAATTGGTTTCAAGTCAAAGGCAATTTTATTGTTGAGCAGTGTAATTTGACAAAATTTGTTCGGAATATCAGATAGAAATGAGCTGAAAGATGAGCACGGCTGTATAATTTTGGTGTGTAGGTCACAGCTGCTGGGCCTTAAACACCAACACTTGGTGTGAAAAAAAGAGGTCCTTTTTATCAGATGTAGTGCTTCCAATTTTACATCGATTGGAATAAAAATATTCAAAGCCACGGAGGAGATTTCTCGAGTTACGCCACTTTTGGGAACGATTTTTTTGCGTTAGGCCCATACCAGATGGTCTCTTTGCCGTACTTGGTAAAGATGACAACTTACGAAACGAGAGGCTCTGGGTTGAACTTGCATTTCGGAAATTTTTCTATTTTCTGTTTTTCTTTGCTATCCAGTTTTTTGTGGTATCACAACGGGCCCATGTTAGGCCTAAGTGTGTCACCCTTAATGGTGGCGGCCAAACCAATGTAACCTGACCTAACCTGGGCACATACTACATGAAAATAAGTTTAAAATCCACACACATTTATTCATAAGATATTGCCAAAAAACTTGAGGGGGAAAACTGGAAACGTGCGGAGCTATAGATCAAAAACCAAAAGTAAGTAAAAAACGTAAAATGTCCGAAATGGATGAAAATTTAATATCTGAGCAATTATAAGGGATATGGACTTAAACATACAGATAGATCTCAAAAATACACCCCGATCTTCTCGTTTTTTGACTAAGCCCGATGCTGAATATTCCCGGGGTACGAATTCCCGGGGAAATTACTTTTCTAGGGATTTAATTTCTTCTTTTTTTTATATTTTGGGGAAGAAGTTTGATGGGTAATGGGTATTTGACCCGGATCCATAATTTTCCTTACGTTATCTATTTAAAAAAGGATCATTTTAGTCTCGAGAAATGTTCCTCGTTCCCCGGGAATATTCAGAATCGGGCTGTTTGTGATATAAGTGACGATGACTACGGAACGACAAGATGTATGACCCACTCGTAATGCCATAAATGAGGTCTGCAACAGTTGCAGATTAAGATAATTTGCCGCGCTAGGCAATTGAGATGCCTGCCTCAGACAGGAACCTATTTTTCACCAATTCCGTTATTGATGCATTTACGGTCAGAATATGCCGCCTTGAAAATTTCCGCCCTAGGAAGCTGTCTATGTTGCCTCTAAGGTAATTGTGCCACTGATCTGGGAAGGACGTTTAAAGCGAGTGTGGTGAAAGGTCCGCAATCAGAAGTGATTTCTGTTCTTACCAGTGGAAAATAAGAAAACAAGAATTCTTTAAAGTTGAATGTGCCGGGTATGGTTTTTTTTATCCTCATTTTTTCTAATTTCAGTCCGCTAACCTCCGTTTCTGACGCCCATAATGAAATTTTAGTTTTGTATGTCAGTAGAAAATATTGTATAATAATAATATTTGGGAAAAGAACATAATAAAAAATGTACAAAACAGAAATGAATGCTCAAAAATTATATTTGTTCAAGTGCTTTAAAAACCGAAAATGATTTTGTTAAATTTTCTTTAAAAGCCTTCGAAAGATCGCCAAAAAATTAGTTTATTTTGCAATTTCATCGACTTCAAATGTGGCGTTTCAAGTTAATACTGTTGAGCCTTTCAGGCTTGAAATTTTCCGGCATTGATGCACAACAAAAAATCGTGGGCGGCAGTGAGACGTCAATTTCGAATGTTCCTTATTTAGTGAATTTACGAACGTCTGGTAAAGTCTTGTGTGGCGGAGCATTGGTTACTTTACAGCATGTGGTAACAGCAGCGCATTGCGTGGATGAGATCGATTCGTCAACTCTTACAGTACACGCTGGCGCTTCAAGGATATCAGAGAACAGTGAGTCACGAACGGTTTCAAATGTTAGAATCCCACAAGCTTGGAGTCGTGACACAAGAAATTTTGACGTGGCCGTTTTGAGACTATCATCACCATTTCCAAGTAACAATCCAAATATCCGAACGATCAACTTGACCGATCAGCCAATAAGAGTTGGCACGCCCTTAAGACTCTCCGGTTGGGGCATAGAGCAGGAAGGCAATACTGAAACATCGGATGTTGTTCGAACTGTAATTGTACCGGCAAGGAATAAACAATTCTGTCGGAATCGATACAGGAACATTAAACCTCTAACGGGGACAATGTTTTGTGCCGGACAGCCAGGAAGGGATTCATGCTCGGGTGATAGCGGTGGTCCTGCGATCTGTCCAAATGGTAATCTCTGTGGAATTACCTCGTGGGGTTACGGTTGCGGAAAGCCCGGATTTCCTGGTATATACACAAGTGTAAAATTCGTCCGATCATTCATTCTAAATGAAATTCAATAGTAACAATCTAAGGAAACTCTTGCATTTTCTTCTCTACAATAATGCATGATAATGCGGAGATATGTCTTCAGGCGAACGGAGAACGAAACAAATAACACGAAACGATTTAACAATTTTTTATTTATTTTTTTTTTATTTTGAGAAAAGGTATTTTACAAATACAAGTTTAGAGAAAATTTGATAGTATAATATGTAAAAAAAAAATTATGATAATTGAATATATACTCGTATGTATGTATGAACTACTTTTTTTTGTTTTTGTAATATAATTTGTTAAATTCAATGTTTAAGAAATGAATGTTTAAACTTTCTAAGCTTTACAGGACGTAGGAAGCTTACATAAAAAATATTTAAAAAAAACATATGTGAAAAAGCGTATTGAATATAAAATAGGTATATATGTATATATCCATATGAGTTTCATTTAACATATACATAGCTCAATTAAACAATTAGATTCAAAAGAATATACAAGTATAAATGAAATTTTGTAGTCTCATCATTCGACAAGCTGCCACAATAATGATTAACAAATAAATTTTAACACTTGTGAACAATTTTCGCTTTTTTCTTGTTCTCGCTCTCTCTCTCTCTCTCTCTCTCTCTCTCTCTCTCTCTCTCTATCTATCTTTTTTTCTCTTCGGTCTTTTTGCTCACACATAATTAAACTTAACAATACACAAATTACAATTAAGCTAAAAATATTTAAAACTACGATTTTTCTTTATTTAAATTATTAAAACTTAACAGATTTGTTAACTTAAGGCAAAAAAAAAAAAAATAATTAAATTAATTTCAACGGACATTTTAATGTTTTAAAGGAGGATTGTAAAATTAAAATAAAAATTTTAGCACTTTACTTTTTACTAATAATATTCAGACAACATAGAAAACGCATTTTACTTTTTCTCTTTACGATTTCAATATCTTTTTACTATCCATTTATTTATAATTCATAATATTTATTTTTTGTTTTTTTAATAATTTATTGCTGATAACAAAACAAATTTTCCTTCTATTTGAATTTTTTAAATTTTTTTAATTTTTTAGTTTCCTTTTCTGCACTTTAATTCTTAAAACTCTTAAACGAAATGTCCCTCTCTCTCGTGTCTAAACACAATTTGCGATTTTTCCTTTCCTGATTTCTTTTTATATAATTTTCTTAAAAACAATTTTTAAATTTGGGGCTTTTCTTTGTTCATTTTCGTGCTGTTTCCGGATAGATTAGAATGGGTTTTTTTTCGTAAGATAGAGTTGTAATGAGATTAGTTAAAATCGAAATAGCTTAGTGTTTCCCAGCTCCATCGGTAATGCTGCTAACTCAAATGTTAAAGGTTCATAGGCATTTTTTTTTAACAAAGAAAATTCATTCACTTTTCCATCGAATAAAAAAGTTCTTTGAATGATGATCCTTCGAAAACGGTGCTTTTTTATTGAACTTTTTTTTATTCCGAAACTAAAAATAGAATCGGTTTGCTCATCCCTTCGAAGCAAGCAGACATAAAGGGCTGGGAATGGCAGAAATTGCAAAAAAGGATCTCTTGAACAAAATCACGAATCAATGCATGCAGCATGCAGGCATGCTCTAGAAATCGAATCCCCCATGAAGAGAAAATCCGAAATTGCTTAGAATTCTATTGAGATTTATTATGAGAGATTTCTATTGACTCAACTATTGAGCCAATCGTGAGTGAGCGATTATTCGCAGATGTTTTTTTCGCTGAACGCTATGCTCACTTCACTGAAAAGAATTCGTATTTCTACTGATCTCAGTAGTGATTATGATGGGTACATGAAGCGTGGTGTAACTCACAACATGAATCAGCTGTCTTTCAACATGTTGATCAAAAGTAGCTAAATAAATTTCGCTACCGAAAATGGAGTCCGCTCAGTCAACATGTTACGAACGCTCAGTAGTGCACCATTCAGCTGAATTTTACTCAACAGTTGCCCAACAGTTGAGTCTGCTGAATACACCCAATGTGATCTAAAAAGAAATCAAAGCGATTGCGAATCTCTTTTAATCGGATTCGATTACTAGATCATGCCTGATAGAGGCATTTTGGTTTTGAACAGTTGCAGCAGTTTTTAAATTAAATCAAAAAAATTTTATATACACAAAATATATAACTTTTGAAGAGAGTATATTCTATATAGAGAAATAGTTTTGATATAATTATCGAAAATTGATTATCGCAAGTTCTGCATAAGAATGTGTATGAGATTTCGACTAAATGATTCCCTATACTTTTGAGGAAATTTTGAGTCATTCAGCAATGTACAGTTGTTGTTGTCTCTTTCATTGCATTTTATTCGAAGTAATATTTTTTTTATTATATTTTTTTTGGTTTTTTCTTGTTAGAGATTTCTTTTCTATACACATTTAAGCCTAAAAAAAAGAGGTGATAGTTGTTAAGTTGGTTTTTCTTTTTATATAGTTTTCTTTTCTTTCTTGTGTTTAATAGAATAAGTGCAAGTGATGTGAGTTTTGATATGAAAGTGTTTATTTTTTTTCTTCTTTATTACAAGAAGTATAAGAGTTGTCCCAAGAGAGTTAATAGAAGGCGGAAAGTTCGTAGCGCCATCGCTGCCAAGATATCGAAATTTTATTTTCCCAATTAATTCTTCTTTCTTTTTTGTGTCTTCATTCACTTTTTGTCGAATATAGAGCGCTTTAAACGTTGTTTTTTATATTTGTTTTTATTCAATTTTTAATTTTTTTAATTTTTTTTTTTTTGGTTTAAAGGTTCTTTTCTTGGACCCTAAGTAGTTAAAGTTAATTTATATCGCCACATTTAAAAGTCTGTGCATTTAATATTATCGATTCAAAGTATTATTTGTGCATATTTTCGCAAGAAACAAGAAGAACGTGGACAGCAGTTTTATTTTTTATGGGTTTTTCTTTCTTCTTTATGGCTTTTCCAAGGGAACTTACGGAACCAAGATCGAATAGAAAATTAAGGAAACTCACAGCTCGGTTTCTGGCTCGTTTAGAAATTTATATTTTTGTCAGTGCTCAAACTCATATTCCACAAAATTGTATTAAATAATCATATTAACCCTCTCTAATGGCACAATTTTTTTTTTTCAATGAATAGTTCCGACAAGACTTATTTCGGGTAGAGATACACGAGTCTGGAATTACTCCGGCATGTCACAGGAATCGATATCGTGCGAAATTGACGATTGATTGTTTCTAACTTTTATCGGGCAGCTCTGCCGGACTTTTATACTTATCGAAATTTTATTCAGATCAGAAAGGCAATTAGTTATGCTCGGACGTGACAAAAAGTTTACCCATATTTGAGAAAATTTGATCAAAACTATGTAGATGGTCATGATCTTTGGAGAAATTTCAATTCTAGACGATTTTGCAATTCATTTCTGTGACATCCCGGATTATAATTTCTCTTTTGTTTGCTTATTTGTTCGAAAAAAATCCGTCGAGAAACCGGGACCAGGAATGAGAGGGTTGATGAAGCTGCACGATTTGAAATTCTTGAGTTAAGTGCCACTTTAAATGATCATCTCTTCGACCACCTAATGAATGGAATTCGTATTGAACATCATGCCTATGGGAAATAATATCGAGCAAGAATAGAATCGAGTTAGCAAGACCCAAAATAAAATTTTTTTTTTTTAACAATTGACTTATTTTCTTCAGTTGCATTTGCTTGTAGTCTCATTTTTCAGATGAGCTTCTTGTGCAGTTTTTGATCAGAAATTAAAAAGATTTACCAAAAAATAGGAACTCTTCATAATATACAACATCTTGAATGTAGTTTCTTTCTTTCTGTCTTAAAAAAAAAATAAAGAAAAATTAACGAAAATAAAATTTTAGATTTTACTAGCTATTTTTGGTTCTTTTTGATTTTTTCTTTTAATAACAATTTCGCTAACTGTGCATTTACACAACAATAAAAGCTAAACCAAAAATTCAAACATTTTTTTTTAAACTTTTTTGAAACTTCCAGAAAAATTTTTCCAATTGATAATAAAAAACAAAAAAAAAAACAATGAAAGATAAAGACTTAAAATTACTATTTTTTTGAGCTGTTTAATTTTGCTCTGCTGCTTTAATTTGCATTAATATTTTTCCCAATATCCAACTTCAACTACTTTTACTTAGCTTAGCAATTCAACATTTATGTATATTTTTAATTGATTTAAACTGTTTTCTCTCTTAAATATGCAATTCGTTTGGACCAACCTTGCTGCTGGTTTTCCTTTTGCTTATCCTTTTTTATTCTTTTCTTTTGTTTCGCTTTTTTTTTTGTATACCTATATTTTTTTCTTTTCTTAGGTTTTAGTTGTGTTTGCAATTCAATCTGTGGCAATAACGTCCTTTTTACTTTGAATTTTATTCTAAAAACTATTTAGTGGCTCTCTCTAAAAACAACCCTGTTTACAATGTTGCGTGTTAAAATGATATGCTTTCAAAGTTCATTCAAAAATCAATTAAAATGGAATAAAAATTGTTTTCAATTATTCAATTAAATCGTGAAAAATCAAAAATCGAATTCTGCAATTTACCAGTCAACAGATGGTTCAAACGTATCAATAACCTTGCCAAAGAAGTAAAATAAAGCTGCTTGATGAAGTTCCGGACATGTTTTCTCACACAGCTCATTGTACGAGTTCGCTCCACTGTTGCTAGTTTATGGGAACCTCCCTTGAATTAAAAGACATTTATGATCTTTGATGGAATCTTAGGCCAGAAAAGTGGTCAGGTAAAACTTTATGCGGCCTTACGGGATCAATTATTTGGTTTATCGAAGATTTCAAAATTGAATTTTAGGGAGTTTTGGGTTTTGTTTTGAGACTTTCAGTGGAATATTCCCCTAAAAATCTGGGAACAGTAAGTTGTAGGTCCATTGGTAGATTTGACAGGAATCAGCTGACTTCTGATATTCGCCAAATTTTGTTTTAAAACGGATTTCGGCAACAGTCGTAGTACACTCACCGAGTAAAATACCATTAAGAGTAACGAAACAAAAAAAATTCTTTAAAATTCAATTATCTTTCATCGTCAATCGTTCACATCAAGCATTAGCCCCATTCCAAATTAGGGAATTTTCAGGTATGCTTTAAAAGTCGAGTTAGAATAAAAAAAATTCGATATTACCGAAAGATTTGAGAAATTTTCTATGCGGAAAAATGAATTGTTCTAAACGTCAATAATAGGGAGAATGTGATGACTTTTGCTTGAAAATTCTCGAAATTCTTGCCCCCTTTATATTGCCCCTCCTCTTAGCGTGCTTAGAACGGGAGAAATTTTTTTCAAATCCGTGTAGAAAATTTCCAAGAATATTTAGAATAGGGGCTCCATTATTATTTTCCTTCTGAATTTTACAGATTTTGAGCTTTTGTTTCTTAATTTTTAGTTAGTTTAAGAGAAGAACTGTCTGGATTTTGTTGGCAGCTTTAAAACTCGATGGCTTCAATTCTTGAAGCTGCTTCCGAGAATCAACCAATATTTATGAATCGAAAACCAAAAAAAATTTTTTAAATATTAAATTAAATAAATTGAAATTAAATTTATGTTCATGATTTGCATATTGCTCATGTGTGTGTGTGTGTGTGTGTGTGCGTGTTTTTTTTGTATTTGTCTGTATTGTTGTGTACATGTTCCGCATGAACTTGATTGTAGTAATGCAACTCTTCGCAGATATTTTGTGGCTTTTTTTCTTTTCTTCATTTCCATTTCGATTAAATTTTGCATTTTCATTTTTCCTTTTTTTTTTATAATATATTACGCCTACTATAAATTTAAAAACATTTATATTTTTGTATATGTATATATTGTATATAACTACAAATACATTTATATAGTTCAATGTTTTTTCTGTTTTTGTTTTCTTTTATTCCACAAGTGTATAGTTTAGATAAGTTAGTTAAGTAAGCTTTTTTGATGTCCTTAATTCCACATACGTTTGCATTCATTTTACGATTTACGATTCTCTTTTTTTCTTCTTGTTTAAACTTATATCTTGTCACTTCAATAATACGTGTAAATATATTTTGTTTTTTCTTTTAATATATTTAGTCTTTTTGCTTAGTTTAACCAACATTTTCCTTTCTTTTTTAATTTTAAATGTAATATTCAAATCTTGCGTGATATTACGTCCAGTTTATTTTATTTTATTTATTTATTCCTTTTTGTAACTAACACACAAACATTTCTTTGAACAGCTGCTTTTTTAGGTTGAATTTTTTTTTTAACTTCTTACGTCAATCAATAAAATAAAGTAAAAAATATTTCATTATTTAATCTTGATTTGTCTAGTTTTGCTAGCAAAGAATTGAAGAAATATGTTTTATTTTGGTTTTTGTAAAATAATGCGTTTATATTTTAATTACGTTGACATAAATAATTAATTTTTGCAAATATGTTTTTATGTATGTAAACTTTTACGGAGTGGTAGGGAGGGGGAATGGGGATTTTCTCCGCCTAGCTGTAACACTTAAAATGTTTGATTTGTTTCACACGAAATTCTTACGTTTATATTTGATTTGATTTCAATTAATTTTTCTCACTTTTTTTTGTTCTTTAAATTCATCGCTTCTAGCTCCTGTTTTTAATTTATGTAATTTGTTAATTTTAAAATTGTTTTTTTTATATTTTATTTTGTGTATATTTATTGAACTTTTCTAAATTTTAAGTAATACTTTTATGTGTTTGCTTTAGCATTTAATTACGCTATATTCATAATTCAAGAAATAATTTTTTTTTTATTAATTTTCTTTTTTTACAAGTACATACAATTTATGTACAAAGAAATTTTTTTGCTTGTCGATCGCATTGTTTTTTCTTTCATTTTGTTTGATATTTTTTTTTTGTTTTTGTTGATTTTATTTATCGTTGGGATAAATATTCTCTTTGTAAATTGTTTGAGAATCAAAATTTATTTTTTATTTTTTATTTTTTACTAATAGTTATTCCTTAAATAATTTCCCATTTGTAGTTCTCGTTTTGATTTGTCATGAGTTTAGCAGAAATTCGAGCAGTTGTGAAACTCTATTTTACAATTTGAATTCAATAAAATAATGTTTCATAAATAAGTGAACAGCCAAGGGTGTCGTCTTGATTCACACTGATTTCTTTTTTACTTTTTTTATTATTATGAATTGAGCAGTTATGTGCTCATTTAGATATATTTGAAGCCAGGATTCAATATGCGACTTCAAAATTTTGGGACTATTTTTGTTTTGTTTTATTTTATTTTTTCTTGCGGTGAGTATAAAGGATAGAATGTATCTGTACGGGCGTTATTATTTTCTACAAACCTCCAATGCGCCACTTCACTTTTCGTGCGACTAGAGGCAAGTGAAGCGCTTTTAACAAGTCTTTAACTTTCGCTTGCCAAGTGTGGTTCGATCAGAAAGCACTTTCACAGCAAGCAAAATTGTGTTCTTGATATAAAGCTTTTGAGCAAGAAAACTTGATTCTTCTGGAAATAAATGCGCTTTACTTGCCAAGTAGAGAAGCACCTTAACTAATTATATCAAAGGACTACAAGAATGAAATTTAAATTGAATTCTTCAAGGACACCTTAGAACTTCTGGGCCCTTACTCTGTAGTTCGACTCGAACAAAGATTTTCTCGTATTCGATCGTTTCATACTCTCTTCTTCTCCCTTGCTCGAGTGTAGGATGTTCGTTATACGTTATTATTTGTGTTCGTTTTGATTTCGTGTTCGAGCAGAATGGCTTTCCGAAAGACTTATCCCTTTAATATTTATGCCTATGGGCGCTGAAATTACTTCAGGCAGTCCGAAGTTTGGACAATCTTTCTTAGATGTTTGATAGTTTAGTGCTACCAGTGCCATTTAAATGCTTCGAGTGTGCATGAAACACCAAAAATCTTCCACTCGAAGGCAATTTTCTTAACCCATTAAGATGAGAGAAATCAACGGTCAAGGCCGAGAAAGGAAGCAGCGACTTGAGGGCAATTTTCTTAACCCATTATGATTACATATCAACGGTCAAGGATAGCCTTTTGATCGCGTTTCAGTATTTCAAACCTACTCCTTGATATACGCTTTTCATCCTTGATATACGCAATGCCGAGACTGAAAGCAGCGAAGAGCTATTGAGGAGTTCGTATTATATTTTAGCATTGCCTATAGGGTTGAACGCTAAGTTTATGGAATATTAAGTTGAGACGAAAAATAAATGGGAATTTTGACTGAAATTATTCTCAAATTGCTTTAAAGTTTTTCATTTTTCAATTTCGATTTGTATCTTATTCGATTGATCAAAAAATTCTTTATACAATTTCCAGATGAACTTAAAAAAAAAAAAAATATTTTAAGCGCAAAATAAATGAATCTTGTTCACATTTTCATATCACTTATCAATTTGTCCGCACCGATTTCAAAATCTTCACTAATTTCTTTTAAGGATTTTCATTTTAATCGTTACATTTACTCTTTCTATGCTTTCTCGTCTTTCAATTAGCATGATTAAGATTTCTTTCTTTTGTTGTTCTCAAATACTTAGTACACTTATTAAACATTTAACAATTTAATCTTTTATATTTCCACTCCTTTTATTTCTCTATATATTTCTGTTTGAATTTTTTTTATTTTTTTCTTAAAATGCTAAAAAATTTTAAAACGATTTCCCCGCCTGTTCTCGCCTGTTTGAATATTCATGTGTTTTTTTTTTTTGTTTTTACACTTATACAATATATCAACTATAAGACGCACACACATATACATATAACATACAACTAATTTGCAATTAAGTTAGAACTAGAACTATTATAATTTTCTTTTAACATATGTGTAGTATGAAAGTTCTTAGACGTTTAATGAATTTACTTTTAGTTTTAGTTTTAATCTTAGTTTTAAATTTAATTTTAATTTTAATTTTTTTTTTAAATATGTTTATATTTTCTTTTGCAAGATTCCCCAAACAAAGGATCACTTCAAAAGTTTGTGTGTGTGTGTGTGTGTGTGTAGCTCGTTTGAATTGTTTTGTTCCATATATGTTTTTTTTTTATCGAGCACAAAAAATATGAATACTAAACATCCGTAATTACAACAAATTAAAAGCTTATACCTAAAAATAATTCTGCAGCACAATATTTTTAATACTAATGCCTTGTAAGATCATTCCTTCTGTTTGCAGGACACGAGAGTGCCCTCTCTAGATTGCGAGCTGGCGCGCCTAAAATAAAAGTGTCAAGTGTTTGCGCTTTAAAATCATTGTTTTTTGCTTTTTGTTTTCCTTCGAAATTAAGTTGAAAATTAAAATAACTTTTATAAATAAGTCCAGCTGCTCGGATTGATCGATTAAAAATGAAATTTGTTCTACAATGCGTTTTCTACTTGATTATTTTCGTTTTTTTTTTTTTCTGTGCATTTTAACTTGTTCTTCTCTCGTTCGTTCAAGTTCCCGAAAAGTTGCAAAAAAATCTAATCGAATCGTTTTAAAAATAAAATTATAAATATATTAATATATATTTGTAATCAAAAATTAAACAGTTATCAATTCAAAGAAAGTTTTAGAATAAAAAAAATATATATATAGTTTTTTGTTTTTGTTTTTGCTTTTTGTTTTGTTTTCAACACTTAAAATTTTGATCGGTGATTGCTTATGCTATTGTTTGTTAAATTGTTTCTTCTGGTTTTTTTTTCCATTATGGTTGCGTTTTGTTTTCGCGTCTTATCCGCACAACCATTTTCAAGCTACATATATATGCTTATTATTACAAGTATTGTTTTGATTAGTTCTTTAAATCATCATCATATTATCATTATCATCATCATATCATCATCGTCTTCGTTATCTTATCACCAAACGAATCCGTGTGATAGCCTGTTTTTCTTATTTTCCATTTGTTTTCCTCTTCTTCTTCATCTTCTTCTTTCAATAATATGTATGTATGTATCTCAATATCAATCAATTTCCTGCCGGTGTGTTTCAATAGTTTTGGCAATTTGTTTTTGTTTCCGTTGTTGTTTTTTTATATTTAATTTTTTATATTTTTTTTTTGTTTATTTTGCATTTTTTTCATCTGATGGTTTGTGATTTCTTCGCTGGGTAAGCGCGCTGCTGCTGGTCTATGTTCAATACATATATAAATAAATATACATATATATATATATATATATGTTAAGTGTGGTCATATATAGGTTGGTGCGGTAGTAATAGAAAGCCTGAGAGCTTAGATATTTGACTTCGAGAAGCTAACACGCAGATGATTGGATTCGGATAGCTGGTGATTGTGCATTTTGATGAGCGCCAAAACAGCTTCTTCGACCGACGAGAGCTGCAGTAGTGCCATTTTGCGATCCTTGCTGAAAATCCCAAGTGAAAAAATTATTAAATTTTTTTTGAAAATTCTTTCAACTGAAGGATGAGATGAAATGCTTACGGGAAAAATTTGAAAGCTTTAACTTCAAAATTGTTAGAGGTAAAGGCTGCTTTAATGTCGTCCTCAGTGCAGGATGATCTGGAAAAGGGGAAGACAATTTTATTGGGTGTGAAAAAAAACAACTAAAATTAAAAATAAATCATGTGTATAGAGATCATTCAATTTTAAAATATCCAATTCAAAAGATTAAATTCTGATTAGTGAAACTACCAGAATAGATGATGGCATCAGAGTTACCCAGACAAAGCACCTGGTTTCCGCAAACTACAGCTGGGATCCCACTATCTGCGCAAAAAGCACAATCTGAGCCGGTTTTTATTGGACCAGATCGGCACGAATTTCAACAATTTTCACAATAACTGTTGAGGCTCACATTATTGTCGCCTTATTGTCAATAAAAATTCTCGGGGAACAGTAAAATTGGGACGAAAATTGTTGAAGACGATCACACTTATCAGCATCGAATTGCGCAGATCAGTGGAATCCCGGCTTAAGAGAGTTATGCCCTATCGTCTCAAAACCAATAAAGCCTAAATCAGAATGCAATTTATCAAGTGAGGAGGACCCCCGCGGTTGGCCTAGTGTTGGGAGTAAGGTGAACGAGGGGCTGAAATATTACGAATACCCTAGAATAATCGACGTCTTTTCAGGAAAGTGTTGAACATATAAGCATATCGCTGCGCTGGAAGATCTAAATATGTACCCACGAAAAGCCAAATCCAATATAAAATTCAACGAAATTGAAAAGTATCGGTGCCCGTTATTTGGAAATAGTTGATGAAAAGTAATAAGCACCCCATGGTGATATTTAAGTGCCCCTTCTTTGAATTTGTCGCAGCATTGCAAAAAACAACAAAATACTTGAGAAACGCGACAGGATTTCACCACATGATCTCTGTATAAATTTAATAATCTAAACGGCAGGTAAAAGGAAAAAGCAACACGTCCGCGAACATTGCCTGCACACCTCCGCCTATCCTGCGAGAAGGCTGCGAATTTTTCCAGAAAAAATCGTGACATCTTATGGCAAGCCGATACCACACCGGAAGCAAGGAGCGACGGCAGCGGCAACTATAAGGATGAGATGTCGCTTGCTATGGAAGCGCATTATAAATGAAAATTGTAATTGCAAAAATGCAATAACGTTTTAAGGGGACAAAAAAGAAGGAGAAAAAAAGGAGCAACGGGCGGTAAAAGGTAGTGCTATGAAAAATTCCTTTTCTGTGAAATACAGTTTCCACTATGCAGAGCCAAGTCCTCTCGGTAACTTCAAAGGCAGCTTTCTTCATATAAAGTATCACTTCCTGCTGCGTTGTTTGCTATCATTTCGCAGATTTTTTTTTATTTTTTATTATTATTTATTTTGTCAAGCAATTGATGAAAACGGTTCAGCGATGATAGTGCTCTCACACAGGGAGGAGCACGACAAAGAGGCTTTAAGAAATTCTGTTGATTTTATTTTTAATTGAAAATTTTTTACTTCTCGAATAAATCGTATGGATTTTGGCCTTCGTTGCCGCGGAAAGTGTATTGAAATTTCAAAAAAAAAAAAAAAAAAAAAAAAAATTATTCAGAATCGTGTGTTAACAGGTGCACCGCCACCAATCAAATCGAAAACAGCCATCGCCAATTTTATTTATAAGCCTTAGAAAGTTCAAAAGCATCTTTAGAGTGTTCCGTAAGCTTCTTCGACTTAAATGTGGCGTTTCAAGCTGATAATCTTAAGCGTTTTAATTTTAATTAAACTACCATCAAGTTATTCACAACAGAAGATCGTGGGTGGCATTGCAACGACAATTTCGCGTGTCCCCTATTTGGTGAATATACGCAAAGATGGTGAAGTTAGCTGTGGCGGCTCATTGATCACGTTTCAACATGTAGTGACGGCAGCGCATTGTGTTGATAGAATCGCACTTGGACGCCTAACAGTACACGCTGGAGCATCAAGGATATCGGAGAATGCCGAGGTACGAACGGTTTCGAGAATCATTCTGCCGCGAAATTGGAATCGTATAACGACGAGTAATGATGTGGCTGTTGTGAGACTATCATCGGCATTGCCGAGTGATAATCCAAATATCAAAACGATCAATTTGAATAATCAACCATTGAGGGTCGGAATGCGACTGCGAGTGTCCGGTTGGGGCGTTGAGAGAGATGGAAGTACTACGACATCGGATATTGTTCGAACTGTAACTGTAGCCATTAGGAATAAAAGAGTTTGTAACAGACGCTACAGGAATATTAGAAGAACCCTAAGTAATGTGATGTTTTGCGCATCAAATCCTGGAAGGGATTCGTGTGCTGGCGATTCCGGTGGCCCTGCAGTCTGTAATGGTAGTCTTTGTGGAATTGTCTCATGGGGAAACGGTTGTGCAAGAAGATTATTTCCTGGCGTATACACAGGTATCAGATCCGTTCGTCCGTTTATTCTAAATGCACTTCAATAAAAAAATAAATAAAATAAAAAAAAACAAACGATCAAAGGAATTCGTGCTGTTTGTGATTTTTTAGCGAATAATTTTGAAAAAGCGTTTAGGAAGTTTGATCGAATTCATGAAGATAAAAAAAAAAATAAAACAACAAGCTTTGTACGTTGGCTTTGAATTTTTCGGAAGGTTTAACGAACGAAAGCTCAGAAAAATATTAGTGGACTTTTTGACTCCAGGGTTTTTGCTGGGTTTTTTTCATTTAAATCAAATGTGTCTTTTAAGGTTGTCGCCATTCAAGAGTCATTCCAAGTGATTTTCGTGTTTCGTTTGTTTGGACAAGTGTCGGATTGATGGCGTCATTATCAACCAGAATGGCAATGGTAATTATTTCAAAGCAGACAGAACTTATTTCCAGATTTAACAAACAAATTTAAAAAAAGTCATTGCGAGTCGGCTCTTTTGTTCATTTGAATTAGTGTGTCTCGACAGTTCGTGCGAAACTCTCAAACAGAAGACGGGAAATACTCAAAAGGAAGCTTCCTAAAAAATTGCTGACTCATTGCTTTGAATTCTAGCAAATATTTTTTTCCATTCTTTCTTTAGTCAGTCTATTGAATTGAACTTCAAGGTACATTAGAGTTATTGCGAAGGCGACATTATTTGCGTCAAACGTTCAATGTCGTCAAGTCATGTCGAGCACTTTCGCACTTGGAACGTCGATTTCAATGAGATGCACAGTGGATCCCCGGTACTCTAGTAAACGTTTTGCATGGAAGTGTCGAACTATCGTATTTATCCGATTAAAGAGTACTGCCTAAGAACCTCTACAGGCCGTAATTCTTTAAAAAAGAGCACCTTGCTATCAGACAATTACAGATCCAATAATACCCAGCCGGAAATTTTCTCATAAAGAACCAATTCATTAATTTTTTCACCAAGGATATTAAGGAGAAAATTTGAGTATTTCTCAATTGCATTGGCATTACCAACGAGAGAATGTGCTTTTTTCGCAACTCCAATGGCATTGCCATCGATAGAGATATCGATACGATGGAGTAGATCTACTCCAAAAAATCGATTACACTGAGCGAACGTAACCATGATTTTTTAAAAGGGCGCATTGTTATTCACAGTCTTTTGATTCGACAGAACAAAAATTTCAAAGAAAATGTTGAGTCAACACTTTTTGGTTGAATTGAAAGGAAATATGTTAACTACATTTTTTCGTTCGTATAATTCTCATTGTTTATAAAATAAGAATCATAGATATGTATTCATCTTAGAACTTTTTAAGCATTGCGAAAGCAGTCACCAATACGGAGTGACGAAATCGGATGAAGTCCATCCGATGGTATTTTTTGGGTCATTTCAGCAGAGTGCTGTGCTCTATGCCATTTGCTTTGAACGTTTATTAAATTTTGACATTTCTTCTGTATAGATTTTTTTAAATTTAAGAATTGTCTGCATTTCAACTATTCCTGGTTGTTCAACAATTTAAATTTAAATCCATTTTTGAAAATTATCATTTCAATTCAACTGAATATGGTTGATTCAAAAGGAAAATTTTTTTATTTTTTCAACAAGAAAAATTGTTAAAATTAAAAATATTCCTTGTTGAAGCCGTTGTATGTTTTTCCTTTTGATTTAACCAGTTTTCTGGTTGATTTTTTTCTCTGTGTACCAATTCGTGACATGTACTCTTATGACGGCCAATGCCGCTTGTGTGTAAATTTCATTAGAAAGACGGTGTATAATCAGGAGGAGTCGCGGCTCTGTCATGCTGAAATCATTGATTATTTCACCGGGAGGTTTCCGGCTGGGTAAGATTCTATATACATATGTGCTATACTCTGATGACCGGAAGTTTTTACGAAAGAGTACCTTGCAATCAGAATATTACAGTCACACTGAAGTCTATAAATTTCGACATTTTTGAATACCCAGTCGATTTCCATGACACTCCCCCCCTTAATAATAGTAAAGTCGAATTACATAGGGTGCCGGATTAGCCAAGGGTCGGATTATTGAGGTTACGTTCTAGACCATTATTACCGATAAGAAGACCTTCCTGACCCTTTGGCGCTGACTCATGATGGATTTAAATTTTTTAATATTTTTTATTCAATTTTTTTTAAAATTTTAATAATTTTAATTTAATTCAATTAAGTAGAAATGCGTTTGAATGGTGAATATATGGATGCAATACTTACGGAATGTTACTTAAATGCAATGTAGCTGATGGTGGATAAATATTTTGATAGTTCTTGCTGCCGGGTTTCTTGAACCGGTGCAATGGATTCTGTGAGTAATCACGTGTTAGGCCGGCATCGGGCTGTCCCTCTTTTGGCAATTGTACCGCCTGATGTTTGCTTGCCATTACACGTATCGCCTTACCCCACAAACGCAATTTATCGAGATGAGTCATCGCTGTAAAGATTCGAATAAAATTTTGTTTCTTTATTTTTACCGCTTTATAAAACATGCAAATAGCATATTGTGGCCATTTCTATAAAAAAGAACTAAAATTAAAAAAAAAATTTTTAATAAAAAATAAAATAAATATTAAAAAAAGAAGAATAAAATGAGAATAAAGCGATAAAGAGAAAGTGCGAAATAAAGCGTCGAGAATAACAGCCTACAATTGTCAACAGCAGACACATTTCATTTAATACACCAACACGTATACACCTATGTATGTGTACCCTGCAGTAATGGAGAGGTCAAATCACCAAAGAGGAGCAGTTTGAGGCTACTCGGAATGTGAATGGTCAAAATGTCGGGTGAGAATTGACTAGACCTGGTCTAGAAGAAGCGTAGTCAAAATGGAACATATGGGACAATTGACATCTAATTGATCATAGGAGGTCTACTCGAGGAGTAGTTATATGTGAGAGTGGTTATTTTCAATGACAGCTCAATATTAAGACATCTTCAGGCATTGGTTGGCAAACTAAGAGGGAGTAGTCTTGGTATTTTTTGACTAGTCGGGGAGTAGTTGGAGTTACTTCCGGGTAGATACGTACATATACTACACACACACACATGCATGTTTTCACTCGCGCAAATTGCAAAGCAGACGCATTAATTTTTAATGGAAAATTGTGCATTTTAACAATCGAGGTGCTAGGCTCGAAAATGCCAAGCGTTTGCGTTATATGTCGTGCTATTTGTCGCTGCCGGTGTCGTTGACGGCTCAACACATGTCGCACACAGCGTGTATTAAAGTTTCAATTAAATTCCATTAAAACGGCGTCGTTTCGGTTTTAACTCAAATAGAATAATTATGCATGAATCGTTGGCAATTATATATATTGTTTTTTTTTTTTTTTGGTGCCGTAATTAAAAAATCGAATTGAAAAGTTTTAATACTTCACAAATTGACCATTAAAACTGTAAAATACTCCAATTCGCACTCATTTAGCAACTGCTCAATATGCCAGCCATATGCCTGCCAGGACGCCAGCAGCAACAAATGAAGTCAAGCAGCCATGTCTGATTTCATTTAGCTTCTGTGACGGTGTCATATATGTATGCACAAATGCTTGTGTGTGCGTGTTTAAAAAAAAAAAGGTACCTAGAGGTTAATCTAACGGAATTTCGGACATTCAAACCATGACCACAAAATTTAGGCATTTATGAAACGAATTCAATCGACAAAATTTTCTTACAACTTTCAGTGTTCATCATTCCTATAAACATTTTGGTATGTACGAACGTATGTTTTACATATGAATTTAGAATATGTGACATATTTCGTTCAACGGCAGCGACGCACAGACGACACGGCAGTGGAACGCAACTTTCGCACATTTCCATGTGACCACAAATCATGATTAACTGAGATTCTCGTCGTGTTTGGCGCATCTGGGAAAAGAGGCTCCAACGACAGCTGAGACCCAATCGAGCGGGTAAAAGATTATATTGTGGGTCGGGTCGGGTCGGATCGGTTCGTTGGGACAAGACAAATGCCAAGGGCGCGGGGTGTTACGGGATTCTTCTAATAAGGTTAGAGAGAAGACATATTATAAGGGGGAAATCTTTTGGCCAAAAAGTTTCTCTTCTCGAAACTAAAATAACTTCATGTCGAATTCATTTATGGCTATGCTTAAGGGAGATTAAATTGTAAATATTTTGCAATACATGTCACGCTTCCATGGAGCCAGTGTATTGTATGTATACACATACATATAAGTATGTATGCACGTATATAGATAGGCTTACGAGGACAACATATTGACAATCGTTTGCTTGGGTAGCAGCCAAATATGTTGGTATGTTGAACGGTAAATGCATACTTAAGGGATTTAGACTAAGGCTCATATCGATGGACATGCACGCACGTAGACGCACGCACACACAAACACCCATACACACAAGCATACGCATATATCCAAACACGAAATTCATTATAAAATACTAATAATTAATTTCAGCATATTTCAAGGCACAAAAGGGGACGTTCCCTCTGCGCCTTGCATGCTTTCGTATTCCACACAGACACATTGTACATACCATCCTATCCATCCATCCTATCCTATATCCATATATGTATATGCTTAGTAATCTCTGTTGCTTTTAACTTTGTTGTTTTAATATTGGGCAAAATATTTATAGTAATTTGTTGGGAAAACAAGTTTTAACAAATTCCCCCAGAAGGATTATACGAGCAACATTGTATTTTAAATAATAATGTATCGAAGTTGACTCTATAAATCAAGAACAAAAATTTTTTGAATGGAAAATAACTAATTTATGAAATATTCAATAAGTCAAGGACTTAAATTCTTCGGGATTAAATCCGGTGGCCAATATATATATCAAGGATAATAGTCATTAAAGCAACTAAGTCTTGGTAGATTTGGAACTCATATAAATAAGTTTGAAAGAATATTGGCCATAGACAAAGAATGAAGAACGAAGAACATAATATGGAAAGATTTTCTCCAAGGAAATGAAAACGCATTTTGAAATTTTTCAGGAAAAGGAGAAAAAAAAGAGAAAAAAAAAGAGGGAAGAAATTGAGCGAAAGGACATTCACTTAGCCATGTAGAATGCGCATAATGCGTACTTTTTCCTGACGCAAGTCAATCTTACTGGTCCCGCATTACCCTTTTGTTGTACAATATCTTGTGATTACGGTAAGGCCGCCTTCGCAAGAGTTTACCTTTTATTTTTCTTCCTTTTTTTTTTCTTTTAGTACATTTCATACCATACCAAAAGGGCATGAAAAATCTGAAAGCCCCGCACTCGATTCGTTTGGTTTACGTGCTTCTTACAATGTGTCCCGTCCAATATATGTACATACATATATCCTGCGCTCCTTCTGTTCCTGCACTTAACAATCCAAAGTAACGAATGAATTTGTAAATATTTTATGAGCGCATAAAAGCCAACACATACATATGTTACGATTCCATGGTCTTGTTCTGGCTTGTTTTTTTTTTTTTTTTGTTTTTGTTTTTGTTTTGCGAGGCATAAAAAGACACATGAAGTCCATTTTTTATTTATTTTTTTTTCATTTTTTTTCTTCGTTTTTTGGGGTAAAGGTCTATAGATAGAGATATTTCCGACCGTGCAGGAAAATAATTTTACAGCCCTTGTGGCACATTAGTAGTCTATATGGGCGCCATTAATATTTTCGATAGTGTGGAGGTTTTTCTGCTCTGCCGTTCGTTTTTGCCTTTCCACCACACAACACAAGCACACGCACACACACACAATCATACACGAAAACACACAAAGAGCCATGCACACATTGCTCTATCTTACGGAACTTTATTCCCGGTCTATGGTCTCATTTTCGCCCATTTGTCGCCCCATGCATTTTCAAGTCTTGAATATCACATGCAGAGCAAAGAGGTGGTGGTGTTATTGAATGAAACCGAATCACACGGAGAGACGTGAGGGTAAGCGCCTGAGTGTATGCAATAAATAAGATGTGCGATTCTAAGTGAATTTTTGATTATTTTTGCGCACTTTGTCGGCAATTTGTCCCTGTGTATTGCTTTGAAAATGAAAATTATTTTATTTCTCAAGCACAGAGCGCAGATTGAGTACAGTAAAGAGTAGAGGAGTAGAAAAGAAGCCCCATTGAAGGTGGTTGTCCGCCTTTCCCCCACCCATAATCACCACAACCGTTATTGCTACAGTTAATTCTTAAGTAGAAAGTTGAGAAAGAACCTGCAAGTTTTCTAAATTACACGTTAGATTGAATCGTAAATCGAGGAGGTTCCGCCGAGGCGTTCAAATAAAACGCCTCAGACAGAAGGTAAATCCCACACTCATATGGTGTAATGCACACGCATTCAATTAAAAATTCTCGGCCGCTTCAGAAATTATAAAACGTTTTTGACTTTCAAAAAAAAAAAAAAAAAAAAAAAAGCGTTTTTAAGTCAATAATTTTAAACTAAAAGAAAAACCGAATTAAAACCACCGATCAACAGCAGAAAATCCAATAATGAACATTTAGACCGCAATTTCCCGTGACCCCTTAAAGCGTAAATAACTGCTTTTATTGTTGTCATAGTGTGCTTGTTTATTTTGCTGCTGCTATTGTTTCTGTCACTCGTATCGAATTAAGTTACGCCCATTCAGTTTTCCAGCCCCTTATGTGTAAACAAAGCACCTCGAAACATTGTGAAAATTGCGTTTATCATTCGAAATTGCATTGAAATTAATAAAATGAAAAAAAAAATGAAAAAAAAAAATTGAAAAAAGGTCCTAAGTTCTTATGAATATTTCATTGGGAATTATTAATGGATTTTGAAATATTTCATAGGAAAGGAATTAATTCGAAAGCCAGAATTCGCGCCATATAATTGAGGGTTAAGTTGGAATTTTATTTTTGCATTCCGCTGAGTAGAACTAAAAGTTTAGAGAATTATTTTAATTATTTAAATTAATTTGGAAAAAAGGCTTTAGTCATTGTGGTGATTCGGGAGGATTTTGAATTTCATAATTGATATCATAAAATAATGTATTATTGCGGTTAAATAAAAAAAGTTTTTTTCTAATTATGGTTGAATTGATTTAACCATATTTTTATTGTGTTCGGTGGTTTCGACGCCTAATTATTATTAATAATTTTTTTTATCGTTTTTCTTGTGTGGGAAATTTGAATAAATTCGTTTATCGTCCATTTTTTCCCCGATTACACTAGGTAGGTAGGGTGGGTGAATGGGTGTGGCAGCAGTTAGCTCACGTAGGCTAAGTAAGGGGCTCCATTGTGATACCACCGATACACTAAGCTTACAAATAACTTTTTTTTATTTTTTCAAGACATCTTAATAGCACTTTTTTATGGACTTTCGTCTTCTTGACACGAGAATCATATTCGAAAAAATCTTTTTGGAAGCTTTTTATATTGATTTTTGAAAATGACATTTTTTTCTTAGGGGTATTGCAGCTATTTCGCGCAGAACTCGACAATGCATCATCCGACTTGAACAAATTATCCCTTAGGGGCTATTATCTCCAGTTCTGCCAGAAATGAAAAACTTCATATATAAAAAAAACGCTGTTTTTTATATGAAATTTTTCATTTCTGTTTCATTTCTGACATGCCTGGAGATGGGCCATTTAAAGAAAATTAATCTTTTCTCACAAGAAAAAAACAAAAAAATTATTCTGTAGAAAATTCCTGAAAATGTTTCATTGGTTTTTTTTTGCATTTTCGGTTTAAAGCCGGTTCCTTACTTCACAAATTGAGATATTAATTTTTAAAATCTATGGATAAACGACAAAGTTTAATGTTATAATTGAGGGACAAAAGCAAAATAAGCAATGAAGATTGACAGTTTAAGCCCAAAAATGCGTTGCATACTTTAAAGCTGAAATTTGTTGCCTGCCAATGAAGCATTGATACTCAACATACTAAAAAGACGCCCCAAAAAACTTGGTGAGATACACTAAGATGGGCTGCAATAATGGGGGACCCTGAAGATTGAAAGAAAAGTGGACCCCCTAGATTGGTCTTTTTTATACTAGTAAGCGGTAATTATTTTTGTCATTTGTATATCGGGAGAATCAAGCTCCGGAGATATAGAAAAATTATATAGAAAATGATCAAGATTCAAACTGAATCGATAAATGTACCGTTCGTCGCATAACTACTTGCGATCCGTCCGAAATGGTTCGGATTCCTCCGAAAGTGAATAATGAAGTTCGAAATTTGGACACATGGTATTTCGGGGTCGATATAATCCTAAGTAAAAATGGGAGACATCCCCACTGCCACGCCCATAAATGAAATTATTTGTTTCAGTAAAATGCTTGTAACTTGCGAACCTAAACATTTCAATTGAATTGTGTTGAAGTTCGAAAAGTTACATTTCCTGGCAAAAAATGACGCGCCCTCTCGATACCTCACAAATAAGCCCAAAATTAGGGCTTATCGTAACTTGTGAATAAAAGCGTAAAGCTTCAAATTGCGATAGTTGACAGCAAATAAAAGTGAGCACAAAAATTTATGTAGCCCGCCACTGCGTACGACAATGAGAGGAAAATGTGCGCCAATAATGTCGGGGACGCTGGGTATTCAAAGGCATAAAGACTTTAGATTTCTTTTTGATATTGATGTATTTGAATTAATTTTCCAGCTTCGATTGCAGAAATAAACTTCTATTTTAATAGGATCTCCTGCTCTACTCGGAGCTACTTTAATATCTTTGTGTGCCTCTTGAATGAAGCTTTTCCTCTTACTCTCTTACAAAACTATTTAATTTGTTCAAATATTTATTTCGCTAGTCACCTTTTAATGTCTATTTAGTAGCCCATCCGTTGAAATACTTACCCCCCTACTACTAAATCTAGAGTTGAGAACTGCCAGCCATTTGAAATATGCGTAAACCAGAAATTTCCACTGTTTACACAGTTTAGGTAAGTGGCGGCTTACATGCGAAATATGCAAACCTGAACGCTGATCTAATTTAGACTGAGCTGGACTGACCTGCGCTGGGCTGCGCCGTGTCATGCACTCTGCCATTTGCCATCTACCATCTACTATCACCCGGGCGGGCGTTGTTTTAAAATTGCATTTTCGTAATTTATCTTTGAAATTCATGGAATTTGCATTTGTTTGTTTGTACTTCGGTTAATGGAGGTGTTTTAATTACAAGTGCCAACAAACCAACGAATGCAAAGGAAGAAGAAGGTCAAACGATTTGTGTGTTTGCTTTCAAGCGGATTAAGTTTAATTACGCATTAGAATGGAAAGCAACATTATAACGAACACAGTTGGACTTGCTTATTCGAATGTGTCATTTTTAAAATACTTGAACCAATCTGAGTTCCTAAAGTCTCCTCAAAGGCTTTCATCTCATTTAGTTAAAATTGAATATGATCCTTGCGGGTCCTTTCTTACCACAACATTGCATAAATTTTAATTTTAATTTTTTTTTTTGTATGCAGCACAAATAAAAGCGAAAGGCTTTTTGCAATTTCAATGGAATTTTTTTTACTTCATAAACAATTCCATAAATGAATTTAATACCTTTCAAACAAACGAGCACGAAGGCACGCATGCATGCAAGTAAATAAAGCGGAAAAACTCAAAAGAATAAAGGCGAAACCACAATGTGTTCCACCGAATTATTTTCGCTCTTTACATCAGTTGTTGTTCTTGTGTAAATTATTTATTTAAACTTCATTAATAGTAATCTCATCGAGCCAAAGCCGCGGGAAGAGAAAACGAGATAAAAGTAAAAACTCTGTGCATGTGTGTGTGTGTGTGTGTGTGTGGCGTTCCTCCGAAATATAAGATAATTAATTAAATATGTCTGCTGAAATGAGTTCCATATGAAAAAGGATGACTACGCTCCGGTATTACCGGGCCGGGCATGCCGCTGCTCTTGAGAAAATCGTTGATTCATGGAGAACACTTTAATTCTCGACTTTGAAATATTAATGTAAATGATTGCATGAATTTTTGTTGTTTTTTAAGTAAAACATGATTTTCAGCGAAGAATTTTTTCGGTGAAATTGTGGTCCTACCCAGTTTATAGTATTTGTATATATACGTATAGCATATATAGACTATGTATGCATGTAAATTGAGGGGCAGCTTGAAATATATTTTAAAAGGATTTACCCTGCAGTAATGAGCCGGTCAATTTCCTAAGGACTGGCCTTTGACCGGTCCAAATCCTACCGGTTATGTTATAGCAGTTCGCTCCGTCGAATTCGGCTAGCCGGCGTTCGGTAATAAACGGGTTGGTTAAAGGGTAGTCTGTAAATAATACTTTCAACTTAGAATATATATAAGAAATTTGTTTTTTACTCTTTTTTTTGACTATCCTAAAACCAGACAAAATTACGACAATGGACCCAAAAATAAAAAAAAAGTCATTCTGCGGACTAGTCCCTCTACAATGATAGACCCATGTTAAAAAGGTCAGTTGAATACATTACAAGTGGAATTAGGAAGGGACTAGTACTGCTAACTTGAAGGACTAACCGAAGCCTACACTTGGGTCAGTCCATATTACTGCATGAATAGAAAGATCCAGCAATAGCTAAGAGGGAAGTTCCTTAAAAGCGGAAGGTAAATAGCTAAAATTAGAAATAGGCTTTCCCCACATTCGGAAATTCAAAAAAAGTACTTCGATTGCTTAAAATTCAATATTTTATAACAGAAATGTTGGGCACTGAGCACAAATAAAAAAAAAAAAAAAAAGGAAAAAATTGGAGTCAAATTAAAGAACGACTAGTGACAAAATTAATCCCGTAGGTGTTTCGTATGAAAAATACACCATGGACCAAAAGGATCTTGAGGAATTTAGTGTAACTTTTTTATGGAAACAGCAGGGTTAATAATATCTAATAGATGAGAATAACAAGATTTCGGTAGGTATAAAAAAATGCTTTCAGGCGCAGAACTACGGATGTTTCCTTAGCGGGAATGAAAGACCCTTCATTGACCATAAAAGGGGTTTGTTTCTGATAGCGTTATCAACCCTATTCCCCGAAAATTTTCTATCGAAAAATTTTTGTTCGGGATAAAGGAAGTATCCGAAACGCCAATAAAAGGTAGAACGTGACAACTCCCTTAATATTTGTGTTTCGATTGGACAGAATTTCTTTCAAATCTGCAAGGAAAAAATCCCCGGAAATACTAAGAGTCGGACTGATTATATGTTGGCGTTGATTATTTTCAAGCTGACCTAAGTGTCAGGTCAGCACATTGACTGAATAGGCGCGGAGTAGCAGACTATAAGACCGGCTTAATAAAGGCGATAGTACCTTAAGACATTAGTTGGACTAACTGCCTAGTGACTCAGAGATAAGATCACCTTTTGCATAGTTTCTTTTTTGATTCCTGAAATTTAAATTTATAAAACATCTTTGTGAAATCACTCCAGTTCCGTCCTACAAATCTCAGGACTTTTTTCCAATTTAAAAAAAAAAACAAAAAATTAAGCCAAAAATTCATGGCTGAAAAGTGAAACCCCTTTTTTTTATTATTTAATATGTACTTAAGAAGGAAGGCTTTTTAAAATATTGCAAGCCAGGCGAGGAGCACACACACAACCTGCGATGTTTACGTTATTGCCACGAATATTTTGCAGCCGAAGTACTGCGAAAATATGTTCGTCTGTCACCGCCGCGGCTTTGGGCCGCAATATGTATAAAAAGCCATGGCGTGCTTTGAAAGTGTCTGTGCAATAACATTTTTGGTTTTTTTATTTTTTTAATAAACACACAACAAAAATATATGTATGAATATTCAATAAAGTTTTCAGTTTGGAGCAAATAGCGTAAATATTTGCTTTTGTCAATATGAAGCGGGAGTAAAAAGTCAATGTTTGCCTCGTGAAAACGATACAAATGGAACGCGGATAGCTTCCGAAGCAGAGCCGGATTTTATGCGATTTTTAAATATATGTACAATTTTTTTAAAACAGTTTAATTTAAAAATGTGTAATTTTTCTTGACCATGCGGTTTGTTTTCGAGTCCTCACGTTCGACAGGTCGATGCTCAAATTGTACCGGAATATTTATATCATTTGATTTTTCTTTTTTGGACAGGAGATCTCACAGTGACATCGATATTCCGATGCTGATTTATTTACATGCATTCCAATCTTCGTTTCTCACTGCGAAATCTTTAAAATTTTATCTAGCAAAGCGATTATGCTCCTCCCGTCATCTAGGATCATCCCATAAACACGTTGGTGTCAAATATTCTCAAGACTTATTCAGGTGTTTGGGAGGACAAAAGGAGAGAGGAACTGAGACGGAGGAAGTGCCTCGATCAAGAGAATGAAATATTTGTATATGTATGGAAAACTTGGGATCTGTCGCTATATTAACACCCCCACACTACACAATAATATATGTAGTGCTCTGCAGACTGCGAAATTCGCAATTTAAAAGGGATTTAAGAAGAAATAATGGGTATGGTCAAATACACATTCCCCATAAAATTGCTTCCCCAAAATATTTAAAGAAGAAGAAGTTTACGGTCGAGAAAAGTCAAATCCCCGGGAATTTGTTCCACGGGAATATTCAGAATCGGGCTGCTTGTGAATTGCCTAATCGATATAAATACCTTAACTTATTTTTATATCAATAGCTTGCACCGAAAAATAGTCAAGGCCTAGTACTGTAGATGCATATGTCCTACACAGCGAAAGAAATCAATTATATTAATCGATAAGTAAATTCTTTTGATTTATAGCTATTAAAACTTCTTGATATGCCGAACGTGTAAATGGTTTAAAAGTGCAATTGGCTTGGATATGGGCAGTCGCACTCACACAGTGAACGTGCATGCATGTATGTATGCATCCGGGGTGCTATCATATGGGAGTGGGCAACAGCAAATTGCGTGCATATTTCCACGTCTGGCATGTTTCACAAGAATGCCAATAAACGGAAATTCCGGTATTGAAGAATTTTCACCATCAAACTTTTCACAATACTTTGTAAAAGTCCACGTCGAATTGAGGAAATTTTCCAACTATAATTGACCAAGGGAATTTAGAGCCACAGAAAAATGAAAAAATGAATTTCCGAGCTCTGTTCCCCCCTCTTTTTGTGGTTTGCTGTTAATGGAAAATATTTTAGCGCTTTTAAAAAATAAAATGAAATTTTACCTTACTAAAGCCACAATATTAGAGTATTGATTGAAAAAATAATCGGCTTTACTTACCTAAATAGGCTTGCTGTGGCTCGGCCATTTGTATAAGTGCTGAATCCTTTTTGTTATACAAAATTTTTACACGTTGCACATCGCCATAAACACCTGCATATGAAGAGACGAAAAAATTTATTAATACGAAAGAATTTAATATGTTTTTAAACTGTGTTTTTTTTTGGAAAATATGTTGCAAAAATTTTTGTCATAAAAAAGGAGGTAATTGATAATGCTCCCATTGGCGGAATGTAGAAAAATATTTGAATAATTTGCTCAACCGTCTGCTGTTTTGAAAACATTTTCACAAAAATATTTTTGTCTTTATATTCTCAATAAACAGAAATCAGTTATTTGTATTTAGCCTTGCAGCATCATCAAAATTTAAGAACTTCTTCTTCTCTTCTTTTACTCCAGACTAAACACGTTTGTGCTATTTTATTGGAAAGATATTTTCTCCAAATTTCGGCACGACTAACTTTTCACCTTATTCATTCACTCAGTTATTTATTCATTCAGTCATTCTATCATTCACTCGTTTACTCGTTCACTCAGTGATTCAATCGGGCGTTTATTCATTCATTTATGTCTTCGTGCATTAAGAATATGACAAACAATAAATTATGATAAAGCGTATTTAACAGAACTTTATCCTTGCTTAAACGAAGCCAATATTCGTGCATAATAATTCCTCCTTAAGCAACTTTAATGAAGCCATACCAACAAATCAACAGAATGAAATGCCAAAAGTAGAGATTTCATTTTATTCAAGGAAATAGGCAAAACTCAAATCATTAGCATCTCTTTTCATCTTTCCAATTCAATTAAATGTATCTTAAATGTGGCGGTGTCTTAAAGGACTTCATGGAAACACAATCAGCCCAATTCTAATTGAATGTTCTGCGGGAATTTTTACCCTAGAAATATTTCTGCACGGAAAATGGCTTCAATAAAAAAAGAACGCGGTGCCCTGAAAATGCTGAAAATTTGTTGAAATTTTTGATGCCTTTATATTAACTTTTACAGTGTGCTTAGAATGGAAGAAATTTTTCCAAATCCTCAGCTACAAGTTCCCAGAGAATATCTCGAAATAAATACCTTCAAATTTTCCCTATTGCAAAACCCCGTTGGGCTTAAATAGGAACCCTTTTAAGTTTTTCTTCAAAAATTGCGAAAAATCTCCAGCTTATGAAAAAAACAAAAAATTCAATACACTTTGAAAAGAAAATATGTAGTGACAATCATAAATAAAATTCAATCAAATCTCACTATCTTTCGCTGTATAAAAAAAGTAACTGAATTCGACGTTAACAATGCCGTCAATAGTCAACAGATGCCACCACAGCGCAACAATAAAAATATTTGCACTCAATTTTTATATTTTTTTCCAATTTTTTCCTCTCTCTTTCCTGCACACATAACTCTTTATAAAATAGCTTTCCTTAAAGTATATATAACGCGCCACTGAAGCGCACGAAATACATATACACATCCTCTTTGCCGTCAGATTATTATGGGCCCATGCGCTGCCAGCCGTATTGGTGCATATTTCTTCATCTAAAATATTTTAACATGCACTTAATGGTGCTCCTGGGAATACATATTCGTTGCACAAACATAGACATAGACATCGACTTTTGCTCGTATTTTTTAAGGATGTTTTTTAAGCTCTCGCCGCGACGGCAATGTCGTAGAATGCGGTAGAAAGCGATGGGTATGCCCGTAGTATACTTATTGTATAAAACCAATTTGCTTGCGTATACGTTGAGATGTACCTTGGTACGTAGCAATCTACTGGGACTGCCACTTGTAAATCTCTTCGATAATAAATTATTATCATGGCAGAAAGTATTTTTGAAGAAAACACACACAAAAAGTAAAGAGGAGAACAGGAAAAAGTAAAAACGGAAATGAAGAAGAACTTTCAAGTTGATGTTTAAATTGAAGGGAAAACAGAAGAATTGAACCTTCGAAGATGGGCGCTGCCGTGCTATCATGGTATCGCATTTGCATTCATAGTTTACGCTTCGTATAAACAGCATCTTTTCCTTACAACCAATAAACCGTAAAAGCTATGCCAGAGTAAGCGCAACAGCACTGCGTGTCCCGCCGCTTTCCGCCTCTCTTGGCTAGCTCGACCATGGCGGCGGATCCTACATTTATGGTTTTTCTTCCTCATCTTCTTCTTGCATTAAACTGCTGATGCTACTGCTGCTGCTGCTGCTATTCTGCATGAAATATTTCGGCAATTGTTGAATTCTATTTTCGGCATGAGCAAGCCAAGAGTCACAAGGCTGTACACTAAGGCCAAAGTCAATTGAAGACTGCCCGAGTGCATTCTCCGGTATTAAATCGACAGAGAGAATGTGGCGTGCATTTTAGATTTTAGCTCTTAGTTTCGGTTAGTCATTGAAGGCAGTCCGGCGGCTGTGAGTCAGTCAGACCGTCGCGTGCCTGAAAACACACACACACACACACACACACACACACACACCAGCTCTCCCCATTTTACAGCAGTGTGTAATGGTGGCGCACCATCGCTCGAGCTTTCCGCTAAGCGTTGACTAAAAGTTGTCGATGTGGTTTGCTTAGGCAATCGTCTGTGTAAAATGGATTTACTTTCTGGCATGAACAATTTCTTTTGCCAGACTATATATTTCGGGGCTTCTCTCTGCTTGAATTGAATACTTTTATGCCCTGCTCTCCCCGACTAGCACCCAACATCAATTCCTTTTATACCTTAGAATGCTAAATGCTTTCACTTCCACTGCTACAAGCCAATGTTTGTTCTTGAATTTGTACGTTTTTTCTTTTCTTCAAGTTCGCTTTAGTTCCCTTTTTTTGCTCCCTTCATTTTTTGCCTTACGTTCTTGCACAGTCTTTGGTTACGGCAGTGCACATTCACAACATCGTCGTGCATCAGAGTTCACTTCGTAAATTTACTTTTACTTTATTCGATTTACTCTTTTTAGCTGTTTGGTATGCGCGCAGTAACAAGAAATGCATTTTGCATCCTCGAAATTGCTGCATTTAGAGATTTCCTTTCTTTTGGACTGTTTTTTTTTTCTTTTTTTGGGTCTTTATTCGTTTCTTTTTAACGTGCATGTATTTGGGAGGTTGTTAAGAACGATCCCGAAACGACTACTGGCTGCTACTGTGTGTGTTCGTTCGAGGGCACAGAGCACAAATTTGCACTTTTGAAACTGGTCTTCTGGGTCGATTTTTATCGGTTGCATTTTGGTTAAGTGGCTAAAGCTGCGTATTGTTTTATCCGGTGCTCTGCGGGGCGGTGGATGATTTCACTGAAATCGTAGCGAAATTCCATTCGGCATGCAATGCGGCGGAAATCATTTGTACAGAACTGTTCGAAACTGAAGGTATTTCTGGTATTGAGGATATTCCGAATTGCATGATTCGGTGTGAATGATGCATTTTCAGGATGGCATTGATTAGATTGAATTGATTATTTTATTTGCTTTTCTATTCGAGAACTCTTTTTAACGAAAAGAAGATAAGTAGCCTTCTTCCTATGTATATAAAATACTGTAGCAAGTTCTTCTCTGCCCCATAAAAAGCATCACTCGGTTCATCTATTACTTAAGGCGATAAGCAAGAGAATTACTATCATTCTTCTTCAAAGCTATAAAAAGAAGCCTAAAGTATGGCTGTTTCTGGCGTTTAGCCAACCATAGTTCCATTCAAATAGAAATTATCATCGTCAATGGCATCAACACAATTCCGCTTAAGGGAACCAAAATTGTAAGAGAATCGTAGAATGCGCTTTTCTTCAAATAGAACCTTATTTCTACCGACCCTAATTTTCCTGTGCCAATAGAATTAAAACGCATGAACAAGCTTATGACCGTAATTACAGTAAAGTTTCCATAACTCGAACTGATTCGGGAGGTAATAGCGAATATTTTAAAGACGATTCCCTAACTATTTCTTTGGATAATGATAATTCGAGTTATGAATGTTTGACTGTATATCGGTATCAGACACTCAAAAGCAATAATAAGCTATACCCTCAATGTTAAGAAAAAGCGTGCGACGTTAAAAAAAAAAAAAAAAAAAAAAAAAAACGGACGCCTGCAATTGAATAAAGTGGAGTGAAAACGCCAGAAGTAAATTACTTCGACGCAAAAAGCTTGAAGGCTGACAGCAAAAAATATTAAATTTTTTTCTTCTTCACAACAATCCTTGTCGGTTGCGGTTAATATAAACTTGACGTCACGCGCGGGTACTTCCTACAGAATCGAACAAAAAATAAATAAATAAAATCTAAGATACATAAAAAAAAATATTGCCAATTTATTGTATTTGGGAATTTTAAAAGATTTTAATGGTTCGGAGAAGGGAAATTGCCAAACGAGGAGGATGATGAGTTTTTTTCTACGAAAACTTAAATAAATTCTCTTAGACCTTTGCGTGTGTAAGACACGAATTTTTTTTACAGTGTCAAAGCGAAGGCAGCGATAGCAAATAATTGATAATAAACATTTCATGCCCGCTTGCGCGCCAATTGATTAAGTAGGAGAGCCGGGAAGTGTGCGCTACTGACTGTTTCAACACAAAGTCCTTTTTTATGATGGGTTATTATAGATTGTGCATGGTTATGAGTTTAGATAGGCATCTTAAAATTTATGTCGCATGTTTACCTTTAACTTCCTCTCATTATTTTTGTTGGATTTTTGTTGGTTTTTTTTTGTTTTGTTTTTTTTTCTCCTCCGTTAAGACTCTATCCGTGAAATTGCTCAACACTTGAGTCGACAGCACACTGAGAGAGCATTATCGGCACAGCGTGCGTGATGGCATGAAAGTGTGTCTGCTTCAACAGATTTGCATATGTGCTGCCACTTTTTCCTCATCTTCGGCTTTGTTCTGTTCGCCGCGATTCGTTTGGTCTAACCCTCCCACTCCTCTCCCACCTACCCTCCCACCCACTGTGCATGCTTTTAGTAGTCTATTTGTATTTGTTGAGCTTTTGTTATGCTAATAGCGGCACGCAGCACACGTACAAGCAATTTCACTTTTGTCGACGAAGTTGCGCTTTTAAGTCGAAAACTCACCGATACTCTTAACGATTATCCCTACAAAAACAACAACAACAACAACAGCATAAAACATGAACATGAACCACCAACACCAACAACGATGACTGCCAACAGCTTTTACTGCCGCATACAAATATGCTCTTGAACTTTATTACACCATTTAGCCTTAAAACACCTTGCGCAAACAAAACGTACGCACGAACACAAATAGACCACCAATGACATCTAAACTCAAATATGCAAATATTCAATGCTCTTTGTTGCTGTTCGCAAAGCAGAGTTTTCAATTTACTAAGGGTCCTAACACACAGCTTTCCTTCTCTCTCGCTCCCATACCCATCTATCACAAGGGTTTCAGATATCTGGTCTGAAAAAATAAAGTGAATGGAGAAAAAAAGAACGTGTTCCTTCGTGTTTCTATGACAAGTGAGACATGAAGCAGAATGGAACGCAATGAAATGTCAGCTTTTCAAAAAAATAACCCTCTTTTTTTTTTCTTTGCTGCAAAAATTCCTTACATTCAGACGATTAACTACGATTTTCACCCTTTTTTTCTTCATTTTTAATAAAAACATATTTATTAATTCTGACAGGCTTTGAATTCGGTTATCGATTTGACGTTGTCACAATGTTACCTTCCTTATACGATGATAATAATGACAGCATTATGACTGCTTACACATACTATGCATACACATACATGAGCGATGTCATTTCATTCTACAAAGAGCGCTTTTTGCGATATAGCTCTAAAGATTGATAGACCCCCATTTGCCTTATCTTCTAGCTGGAAAAAAAAAATATATGTATTTTTTTCTATAAACCCTTTTTGGTATATTAATTTTTATGCACTCAAGCATATGAAGACGAGCAGAATAAATAATCGTAGCTTTGTACAGCTGGAAAGTATGCTATTCTTTTTCTCTCACATATAAGTATTACTCATATTTTAGTTTCATTTTCTGTTGTTTTGCATAACAATAAAAAACCTGAATCATATGAGTTGGAAAATCAAGCGAAAAGCCGGAAACACTCATTGATTATGAGGCGCACACACACACACACATATGGGCAAATAAAATAACACTTCATACAAATTGTTCTTTTATTTCTGAGGCATTCTTATGTAAATTCTCCACTTTATTTGAATTGGTTAAATGGCACCTTTTGTTCTTTTTATGTTTGCCGATTACACAATACGATTATTTTCGAAAGTCGTCGAGACAAACGCTTTTATTTAATGAAGAATATTAGAAGATGATCTTAAGGACTTGAAAATAAAAGTGGTAGTCTTCACACCAATAGAATGTTAAAAGAACGAAGTGTCCCAGCGAGAAATGTTCCCTGACATCATCGATGAAGTCAGGGTGACTTTGGAGTCGGAACGTGTGCGAATTCATAGGACATTTTGTATGACATTTGTACAGGAGTTGGGCAGTGAATTCACCGGTGACATGTCATCGTCACTTGTGACTTCTAGCATGACATGTCATGTAGGGGGTGCGCGATGGAAAAAAAGCATTTGAGAGCAACACATTGCATATTTCAAAAATTTTTTAAAATCAATTTTTAAGATTTTTTGCTTTTCTCAGCCAGGGATCGTACCCGCGATTTTCGCGTCGAGCACTCGTCCTTATTTAAATCAGACCTGTTAAATAACGATTATTTAATTAATGATTAATTAATCAGATTATTTTTTTCTTATGAGTGAAATAGTGATTATTTAATGATTATTTTTGTATGACCTATATTATTCAATGATTGCGATTACCAAATAGTCATGAAATAATCAGGATTATTTTAGATTAATGAAAAAAATCAGAAAAAATCAAAAAATAATCAAAAAAATAATCCCGATTAATTTTAGATTATTTTTGAATATTTTTGATTTTTTTTGATTATTTTTGATTTTTCCTGATTATTTTTGAGTTTTTTGATTATTTTTGATTTGTTCTGATTTTCTTTATTAATTTTAATTATTTTTAATTTGTAATTGAATAACATCGTTTTTCCAAAGTTTCCCTATAGTCCGTGAGACCGGCACCGGACAAGTGAATTAACCGGCCACCTGTGGTCAGGAACACCCCCCTCGTCAGTAGTACAGCGAGGGGCCCATATGTCCTTGCCTATGACATCGCAATGTAAAATTCGCCTCTCGAAAGTATTGCCGGTGGTTTGACGAGGGGTGGTCCTAACCACAGGTGGCCGGTGAATTCACTTGTCCGGTGCCGGTCCCACGGACTAGAGGGAAACTTTGGAAAAACGATGTTATTCAATTACAAATTGAAAATAATTAAAATTAATAAAAAAAAATCAGAACAAATCAAAAATAATCAAAAAAAAATCAAAAAACCCAAAAATAATCAGGAAAAATCAAAAATAATAAAAAAAAAAAAATAAAAAATATTCAAAAATAATCTAAAATTAATCGGGATTATTTTTTTGATTATTTTTTGATTTTTTCTGATTTTTTTCATTAATCTGAAATAGTCCTGATTATTTCACGATTATTTGGTAATCGCAATCATTAATAATCAAAAATTTCAAAAAGTTAAATTAATAATGATAATGGCTTAAAAAAAGAACAATAATTCATGATTATTAATCTTAATCGGGATTTAACAGGTCTGATTTAAATATCAGTATTCAATAGCATTGAATCACATGAACAGCATCCCTCCACGATGACATGTCCCCCAAGGTGTCACGCATGATTCTTACACCTATATGTCATCGATGATATCACTGATGACTTTGTCAAGCAGGAAATAATTTCCCGCTGGGGTACGAACTATCAAACTAACAATAGAATTTTTTTCACTTTTAAACCGAACAAAACTGGAATCTTTCAATTGGACAGGTGCTTGCTTCTTTAATATTTTTATTTATTTTTATTTTAAGAAAATATTTAAGAAAAAAAGTAAACAAAGTTAAGTGAAAATTCAAGACTTAAAACTTATCCATTAATTATTTAAGCTGACCGCTTTTACGCAAATAGCACATTTTGTAAAGCTTTCAATTTCGAATAAATTTTTAATAAATTCATTTATGATGCACTACCGCAAAAACTACTTCAATTTGAAATGCCAGGGTTTGAGAGTGAGACTCGATCGTAATAATATTATAGCATTGCAGTTGGGCTAATACTGTACTACGATTTTACCTGTAGATATGCTGCTCCATATAGCGTTACAATTGCGCCATGGCTTATATTAATCTTAATGGTGTAATAAAAGAATTACCTCACAAAAAAAAAAAAAATAAATAAATTTGCTGCATTCTGTTCGCTCTTCCGTTGGTTTATGTTATTTTTGTTTTAAAACAAGACTTTATGCAAATGAAAGAAGTTTTTTTATTGCATTTTCAGTTTTTTATTTTTATTTTTTTATGACCATTCGATTGCGTTGAGTAAGAAATAATGAATAGAAGAAGAACGAATCGGTGGCAGAATATTGCACAGTAAGATGGCACGCGTTATGAAAGGCAACGGGTGGGACAGTAGTCCCCTGGCAAACAGAAAATGTTGCCCATTTTGCCGTGCGGTATGGAAGGAATTTCAGGTATATTTTTTTGGAAAGCTCAAAAAAATTGATCGTGTGATTTAAATCGAGCCAAACGAGAATGAACAAAGGAAATTCTTTTAAATTCGTTCTTTACAAATTAAGAGCCTTCCAAGTTGACTTTGGTTAAGGGCCATTTTCACAACAATTTTATCAAGTACCTTCAATTAATCCGATTAAAATGAGCACAAAATGGGTGTTAGCCAAAGTATTGAATGTTAATCCACTCTTGTGGAGGATACAAATCGAAATGGGGAGCAAAAAATCATCCCTCAGCTCTGTCAGCTTTCTGCTACAACGTTCAAATCCAACCGCAACTTTAAAGAGCCCACCCTGGAAAATTCGTCATTATAAAAGTTGACGTCTATTTATTTACTTGCTATAAGTCAAAAATGCAAATATGAAGAAGAAGACCCATAAATCCTTACGTTTAAAAGCCAATCCAATAAAACTGCAAATGCATACATTGTATTTCATATTTGAATGTCTTTCTCCGGTTATGGCTGTCCTCCTTACACATTGCATTGGCATGCCCTTCACTCGGAAGTTTATTGCATGCCAACAAAACTGTCAACGGCCAAGAGGAAAGGTTTAAGTATTTTATTTGTTACTTTACGGATGAAATCAACTTTATATATACAATTTAAATTCAAATTAAATGCAATTTGACTTATTCAGGGACGAGAAGACAAAGACGAAGACGAATACAACAATCCTTTCCCTGTCCACACCCAATCACCTCTTCCTCCACCTCACTTTCGTCCACCATAACACACTGCATTAAAAAAAAGTTCTTCTTCAAATTGAATTCGAAGGAAATGCAAAAAGCTTGAAGCACACAACAAAACCGGATATTTCCACAAATTTATAGCAAATATGACAAGATATATCCCCGAACTATAACCGTACACACGACACATTCGCAAACTCATTTCACAAACATGCTTTTGCGGTAAAGTCTATTACATTCGAAGGGACATGTGTATCATTTTAAAGTTACTCGAATCTCAGTCGCAGTTACACACACGCGCACGCACGCACACACACATAGACAGGCAAGCAGAACAAAACACTCAAGGACAGTGCTAACATGTGGAATACAAATAAAACAATTGTTGTGGTAACAAATCCATTAAATGGCAATTATGTCCTCGTTTTAGTTGTCCTTTGTTGGAATTCGTTGTTGTCCTCGTTTTTTGTTGTTCTCGGTATATTATTTTGTACTTGTTCTTGGTACTGTCGTCGTGTTTGTTTTTGTTGTCATCTTGAACTTCCTTTGAATTTGTAAAGCAAATAGCTAAAGCGACCAGATTGAGAAGTAAATATGAGGAAAATATTTGGCCTCAACTCTTGGGTTTTAAACTTGAAACTTCTATTGTTTGTGTCAGGATTAAAAAAAATATAAAAAAAAAAAACAAAAAACAAAAGGATAAAGAGTTTTGGCATTTACTACGGAAATTGAATTTTTACATTTTTCATACGAAGTTTCCCCTTTCAATTTCTTTGTTCGAAGGAATTTCGTAGCCATATCCTACCTTGTAACGTACCTGTCGATGTTTTTGGAACTAGTGTAAGCTTTTTTCTATTTGTCTATATTCGAAGAGCTCTTCCATTAAATGGGATATTATAATTGCTTTAATTAAAACAAAGATAATTGAGTACATTGAAATTCAGACTGCAGAGTTAAGGACTATAAGCCAGGACTATGGTTATTTGAATAGAATATGGCTGCTTAAAGCAATGTGGTTTCTGGAAGGTAGATATTTTTTGGCAATATTGGAGTGGGTTATTGGAGTAAACAGGATTCGGCTGAACAGTAATTTGCGGTCAGTTGTTGAAACTCAAAAGAACTATTTCGAAATAAAAAGGGAAAACGGAAAAAGGAAAAATCGGAATTCAAAAGCAGTTGGAAGGACGCACCAAATAATCGGTCCTGTTATATAGTGAAAATTATTCGACATCATTCTGAAGAGTAGCCAATTATTGAAAGCATATTTTCCAATATATTTCTAAATGTAATTGGCCATCAAAGAGCATGTGTCACAATTGTTGAAATTCCTGGTTTCTTATTTTAATCCACTCTATCGCAATTTCATTTCGATAAACGAAGTGTCCATTTTTTTTTTTTTTTTATCTTATCAATGAAAACTGATAGGCTCCAAAAAGGCTTTCCACTTTTTCTAATGATTTGTTGTTCATTTTTTTTTTTTTGCCATATGCAGCCCGACGGAAATTTATTTTAACTTTGCAGCAGTAAATTTCCGATAAATAAAACTGCTGCTGACAATAGGTAAAAAAAATAAAAAACAATAGATCGCACAAGAAAAAAAAATATATATAAAAAAAATAATAAAAACGAGAAGTTATTTTCATTGTATTCAGGTTCCAGTGGTAATCTACATTGACAAGTGGCAAGTATACTTCACTGGAGAGGCAGGCTTCACATTGTAGTCCTCCTTTTTTTTTCCCAATACTAACGATGAATTGAAGTGGACTGTGAAGAGCGAATAACGTTGGAGCACACACGTCTGGCTTTAAGTAAATAAATCAATTGAATAAAACGAATGTATACTAGCACCAAAAGGAGCCTCTCCTTAATACTATACAATTTTGCACGTGACTCATATGGGTTCGCTCGCTTTCTTTTCCTTTTTTCTGAATTTTTTTTTTTTTTTTTTTTTGAATTTACAAGAATTGGACCGAGAATTTTCCCTTTAGTTTTCTACTTCATTCTTTCTGTTCAATGAAAGTTTACTCTTCGAAATGGATGAAAGTTAAGTATGAATTCGTTTGCCGTCGCGAATGAGTCTCACATTACGTAATGAGTATTCAATGGTAACTGTTTTTTCGAAAACGTTGGCGAATTCCCAGCGAAGCTCTTCTCCTCTTTAGCTTTATTTATTTTCAAATGAAAAGCAATCATCTGAAGTTCAATTTAATGACTTTCGCGCTTGAGAACTTCCGCAATAAGATTTCTTTATATTAAAAAGAAACCCCGTAATTGCCAACTGAGAAGAAAATAAAAGCAAGTGCCGTTTTTCTAAGAAAAATATTTTTTCTGTGGATGCTGCACATCATGTCGGTACAAGAAAGTTATGCACTTAACTTTTGTTGCAGTCGAATTGGCGTAATTAGTTGAGCATTAACGCCTTCGTAACAAAGTTCAAACGGACTAAAACCAAAATAAAAAAAAGAGGCGAATTAAAGTAACAATAAAAAACTTTCAAAAAAGAAAAACAAAATGGAGAAAAAGGACTACTTAGTTCCTAAATATACTCGGCTCCGATACGCTTCCTTAACACATCGCAGTGCACTGTTGCGCTTTGAGCGCTCTGACGCCATGGTTTGTTGCTTTCTAAACTAAAACGGTAAACTGAAAGCAGGACCAGGAGAGCAAAGGCAGGAGCAAGAGCAGGAGCAGGAGCAAAGGTGCAAGCTATATTGAATACGGTAACGTTGTTTACGAGTCAAGTTTCGTCCAGCTTCGCTGTTATTTGGCATTGTTTTGGCGAATAATATTAATTTTATTAAAGGCCAAATTAGTCTTGGGATTGTGTGAACTTCTCGTTCCTTTTTTTTTTAATTCTGTTAGTGGATCAAAATTGCCTGAAAGAACTGCTACAGACGAGACTATATTTTGGAGTAGGTGGTGTGGTTAAATTCCATGACATCGAAATGGAAGCTCGTTCCCTTGAATTTACAATGAAAAGTTAAGCATATTAAGCGAAGCATTTTTCCAGTACATTGTACTCTCTCCCAGTGGGCAATCCTCTTAAAAGGGTACTTTTTGGGAATGCTGTAGCATAGTTTCTTCTCAAATAGTTTCCTCTTAAGGGGACATATTTTTCAGTCCCGTAGGTGTCCGCTTGGGAGAGTATGCTGTATATGATTTGGGGCATTATTTTAAATTTGTAGGGCATTGTCTCTGAACCGCAAAGTTCTGGCCTTACCATAGGCAGTACAGCGGAGATTCGGGAGCCCCATTTGTGGGAAAGTTAAGGAATAATTCCTACCTCTAAAATATGAATAATTCCTCCTACTGAAATGGGTAATGAGGCCCTTTAACCTACATATATCATGATTGCTCGATTAGTTGGAAAAATTAGCGACGGTATGTGACGCAGTCTCTGTAGAGTATCATAGGTCGAAATCTTCAAGTCGCTGGGCTAGGGATATCCAAATCGACAGCCACAAATCACAATTTTTCCCCATTTAAATAGAAAAGTAAATAGATTTCTTGTTCAATCCGAAATGGAATTCTCCTTATCTATATGCTTCCATATACGGTGGCCTGGTAATAACATATCTTTAGTCCATCGATACTCACGTTTGAGTGTCTATAAAGTTCACTTTTTTCTTTTTTTGTTTTTTAGCAAATGAGTCTAATGGGAACTGCGCCACTGTTTAGCCACCTTCTGGTTGGAAAATTTTCTCCTTTCGATGTCCGTTCAGACTCTTGTTAGTATGCATGGGATTGTTAGCGTACAGCTTAATGGTCTTTTCCAGGCTTTATGTCCTTCCGTGTCTAGAGTTTTTCGGTACGTTTTTTGTCCACTTCTCACTCTTCTTTCGTTTTCTATTCTATTTTTTTTTTTTTTGTTTCGTCTACTTCAAGTGTGCATTTCGTATGAATGTTTTATTTGGGACTTTTGCATTTGGTCTAGCATCAAACAAGAGTCTTTTCCAATAAATTCTCAAATGGTTTGTTTGTTTTTTTGTTTTTCGTTCTTGTTTTCTTGTTTTTATTTATTTTTTGGTTCTTGTTGTTTTCTTCCGCTTTTTATGTTCGCTTTAAATATTTATTTAGTTTTTCGTTTCCCCAATGTTTGCATTTGCTGTTGTTTTCCGTTATAGAGGACCAACAATTTCCGTGCAAATATTTAAGCTTTATTTTTAGTTGCGATGGTGGTGGTGGTTGGTTATCGTTCAATAGTGTTGGGAAAATGGGTTTTTAAAAATTTCCCATTAAACGAATAGAAAATGCACACATGGTTTGAATGTAAAGTGAAAACAATATCCGTCTTTCAATTTATTTTATTTTTTTCAAAGGTGGAAACACATTTTAGTGGAGGTATTTAAAACTGTGACTATCCACCCCATATTTGAAATATAGTCTGAACACGGGATAAACTTGAAATTGATTTATAAGGGGGTTCTATTGGTATTCAATTTGTTTGTGGTGCGTTCATTTTTTCTTTCTCTATATTATCGACACGAATGGGCGGCTGGCGTCTATTCAGTTTAATCATCGAAATTTAGACTGAGTAGTGGACAAATTAGATTCTGGGTGCACTTGATTCGGAAGTAACCCTCCGGGCTTTCAATTTGAAAATAATTCTTCGTCTAGTGCTCAAAGCCAAGGTATTGTAGGCTCCTGGTAGGAGCTATAACGGGGGATGGAGCTTTTGCAAAACACCTGAGGGTGATAGGAGTCGCCGAAAACTCGACTGCCTCGACTGCCTCTACTGCGGAGAAGGGGATGAGTAGACAGCGGAGAATTACCTGTTCCACTGTCCTGCTTTCACGGGAAGCAGACTGCGGGTCTTCGGTACGAGCGACTTGTATGGAAAGAATTCTCCTTCCCTATCTTTCAGGGACCTCCTGAGGTTTATTCATAGAACGCGGAAGTCTCTGTAAAGTTTATGCCATCTTGGGTCAGAGAACAATGGACAAAGTATGTCTGAGGAGTTCTGCCCTTGAGATAGGGCTAGCTTAAAAAAAAAAAGCCAAGCCCAAAGCATTGATAATAGCTTGATTTGCATCGCTAAGCCCATAACCATCCTCAATTGATCTTGCTTCGTATTGAAAAATATTTTTATCGAGGATGATATTTATAGATATTCGAATTGCTTGGGGACTTTTTTACAAGTCGTTCTGGAGTTTGTAGTGCAAACTGAATGTAACGAATTTGATATTCTTAACATCCCCCATCATTAACTTAGGTATAATATTTTCTCACAGACGGAAGAGCAATTTAAACTTTACCCTTCTAGCGCAGAGAAATTTTTCACGCGTTCTAAAAGATTCAATTTTATATCTACATAAAAAAGAATTCATCAAAAATAATTCACACTATTTTCAACACTAAGGAATTATAAAAAAAAAAAGAAATAATGAAAATGAAGAAGTCATAAAAAAATTAAGAGAACTATTAAAAAAAATTGATAAAAAATAGTAGCACTTTAAATACTATTACGTCTTTCATTGAATTAAAAAAAAAAGTTTATATTTTGTGCAGACGTACCAAAGAGGGTAAATAGAGCATCAGGCGTGACCATCTACAGAAAAAAGAGAAAAGAAGAAAACAGTTTTCAGTTAGCGAGAGTTTTCATAAAAAACAAAATAAGAAATTTATAAATTTTACTAGAAAAATAGAGTTCTCTCATATGGGCTAAGTGTTTTTCATTTTTTTTTTTTTCATACTTTTCACATAAGCCTTTTTTCATTGAAAGAAGTCAGTCGAGAGGAAATTGAAAAAATACAAGTACATAGAACAATAAATTTCCATTGGAAAATGTTATGCAAAAAGTATGAAATCTTTACTTAGAGGAATCGAAACTACGCTTAAATAAAATATAAATTTTTATTTTTATTTTTATAGAGAGCGCGAGAGAGAGAGAGAGCAGCTCTTAATGAGATTATTTAAAATTGTATTGAAAAAAAAAACTACTTTCTGTTGAATTGAATACTATACTTTTTTGAAGCTGGAAAACAACGTTTATTCTATGTGAATTGATAATGAGAACAAATGTATTTCGGAAAATAGTATGCATTACGTAAATAATACTGGACTTGCATTTTATTGAAGAGAATATGGAGAAAAAAAAAAAAACAAAAACAAAGGATAAAATGTTACAAATAAAATTGTTAGTAGAAGAGAGAATAATCGAAACGGAAGCAAGTGTAAAACACAAACACTATCGAGTGTGAAAAATCGGAAAATAAATTTGAAAAAATATTTTCATTTCATGTGACAAAATTTGTTTTCAAAATAAATATGAAGCAAGGTGATTAAAAAATCGAGCAGAAAGCAGAAATTCATGATGATTTATAAATGAAAAATACACAAATTGGAATTCACAATAAAAATATGCAATTGCTAATGGATTCGGTGTTGGTTGAATAAATGAGTATTTCAAAAAAAAAAAAAAAAAAAACCAAAATCGCTTTAAAGCCGCGGTTTCCAAAAACAAGGGAACGAGTTAAAATGACTGGCGATATGCGATCCTATTTAAATCAGTATGAAGTTCAATTTATGGAAATGAAAGCTTCAGAGTTGAATTTTCTTTTTTTGTAGCTCTCATCACAGCTGATAGAGTTCGTCGATGATTAAGGGGATGGTATGGTTTTGAAAAAATATTAGATCGATTTTTTATTTCATTTTTTTTTCTGAATGAACAGCATTTCACGAGTATTGTGTAAAAATTTCAAAGAAATCGTGCTAGCGGGTACGAAGATACAGCATTTCAAAGCGATTGGCCCACCTTCATTTGTTGGGGGAAAAAAACTTTAAATCGGTTTTGTGGAAAACGACTTTTTTGAAGTCGGTGAACACGAGATGCAGCAAAATTCTACTTGACCGATCGATTAAAAATTTTTTTTAAATTTTTCTACACAGGGAGCGTGTGGCCTTTTTTTCTATTTAAAAAAATAAAAAAATTTATTTTTTTTTTTTAGCGAAAATCTTTTTTTTTTCAAACAAAAAAAAAATTAAAATAAATTTAAATATCGTTAATTTAATTTTCATAAAAAAATTTTAGATGGTCGCGTTACTCGAATCGTGTTACATCGAAAAATATTTTCATGGCGATAAATACACCATACTTTATGCCAGCGTTGCCAATAAGTTACTTAAATGAATTTATATCGAATGTCATATATGCTAATTATATAAATAAATTACTCAATGTACAAATATTCATGCCTCCACACATAAAAAATAAATACATTCATGCTCACAAAAATAACATACATTTTTTCGTCTTCAAAACCATACCATCCCCTTAAGGGGTGCCCTCAATGTATGACTCAATCAAGAGGAGTATTAGCTAACACCTTATAGTATATAAGCAGGTTAACGCAGCTGTTTTTGTTCAAATGATGCCCCTGCGGGAAGGTAGTAGGGCAAGATACCCTGAGATTTAAGATTCAAGATTCTTTCTAGTAATTTGGAAATTTTTTTTTGAGTGTTCCTAGTTAATTATGTCGGCACGTCGTTAGACTACGGCGTGTGCAACGCGATTGGTCCAGCCGTTTGGAAGGAGATCCGGTCACGGACAGGCGGACATGTCTAAGCCCTCTGCAGCTGACGTGGTCTAATTTTAACAATATAACTGACGTGGGGTCTACCAGACGTCTTATCTCTAAACTGATTTTCTTCTTGAGATTCTTAGCTGGCGCGTTCTTGGCGTTATTTCCAAAAAAGGATAAACATTTCAAACAAAATGCATTTTTTTTTAAGAGAGCACAAGGATCGCAACTTTGGATTTTACAAAATCTCGCAATATTTTCTTTTTTTAGGAGTTTGTCAGACTACGGCGTCAGATGCAGTGGGTTAAAGATATATTGAAGATATATGTATTTAAGTGTCTATGAAATTGTTGAATAGAATTATCACATTGTATTTAGTGGCCAATTTTTCATCTGTGTCGTCAAAGATCTCAACGGTTGGCTTTACCTTTAGTTCGATAGTAATTTCTAGTAATATTTGGCATATGTTTTGACTTTGTTATGCCTTTGAGGACCACTGCGTAGTGGGGCTTAGTAGTGGGACTGAGGCATATCTCCATTAGCCATATTCTAAATTATTATTTGCCCAGCAGTTTTTTCCCTTTCAATAAAAGAAAACAAATGTGATGACCTTTGCTTAAAAATATTCAAAATGCTTAGATCCTCAATCAGCCTTTTTCTGAATAATATTTCACGTGAGCTTTTCCGCCAGTTTCCATACAAATTTCTATTGAAACTGGCGGAAAAGTTCAAGTGAAATATTATTCAGAATAGGTGTGTGTATATGCTAGCTTCTGCAGTGTACGCTTAGACAGAATTTTTTTTTGCTATTCCCCAGGAAACATTCAGAATTATTAACTCTTTGGAAGCCTTAGTCATCGTCATGACTATCACACGCTACGGTACTGTTTACCTAAAGTGTTTCAATATGAATCCAATATGAAAGCATTGAATAAGAGTTGCTCTCAGCTGAAAAGCTATCATTAATTATTGTTCTATGTAGCCATGATAAAGGAGCGGGCGATGAGGGAACTTAAAAAAAAAAAAAACTGTGCGATGGAAAATCAAATAAGTCGAAAAAGCGCAGTTTCGGCATTTAACCCTTTAAATCTTAAAGCAGTATTTCTCGAGTTATTCAGTATATTTACCTCTTCATTCAAATTCGAAACAAGCAAAACATTGGAAAATCCACGTAGAGCTGGTGTTGCTGTTTGCAAAGCACTGCTGTTTGCTAGGGCGAAAGCACCCAAATTCGGTATACCGCTGCTGTATCCTCCGGCCAGTGGTGTTCCTAAGCCCAATGGGAATGGTGGTAAGACACCAGGTGCACCAAGTCCGTTAACTGCAAATTGCAAATGTTTGAGAACTTAATTTCAAGCGAAAATTTGTTGAGTTCGTGCAACAAAAAAAAAAAAAAAAATAAAAATAAAATAAAAATAAAATAAATTAAAATAAAAAAATTAAAATTAATTAAAGTTAAAAATTAAAATTAAATAAAGTTAAAAATTAGTAAAAGCATGCAACTTCAAAAACCCACGACATATTTTCTAAGAATAGGTGTCTGAAAAAAATCAATTGAATATTCTCTGCTCTTTTCCGGGAAATCAATCGTTTGAACATACGAAAATTGGGGGAAAACTAAGTAGGTACAGTTAATTAAAGTACATTAAATTAAAGTACATTAAAATTAAGTTAAGTAAAGTTTCGTTAAGTTATGTTAAGTTAAGTTAAAAGTAAAGCGAACCAAAATGAAATAAAAAAAGGGTTACCTAATTTATCACCTGTTAGTGATGGTCTCTGTCTGGCCGCAATCAATAGTAAATCATTTGCATTCACTAAGCCGCCAGCTGTTGGCATTATATCTGCGCCCGGCTCGCCTGGCGGCAATGATGGATTTGTAAAATCACGCGATTTGTCATTATTGTATTTGACATTCAGTGCTGTCAATTTGCTATTATCGATACGCAGCGTACAACAGCCATTATAGATATTCTGGCCATCGAGTATGGTTTTGGCATGTTGTGCCGAATGTGCGTCGGGATATTGTATGAGCGCCTGAAAAGCAAAAAAAAAAAAATAGGTTTTCCACATCATGCATGCATGAACAACACAAATGTATGTATGTATAAAATGGCATTATATGTTCTCGAAATGCGTGAGAATAACAATAATCGGTAGCAACGCGCACAACTCACCTGGAATGAATTGTTCTTGGTGAATGTTACAATTTTTAGCACTTTGCCGAAACGCTGAAATATCTGATGAAGTATATCCAATGACACCGGATACAACAGTGATTCAACAATTACACGTAACACTGTATTCGGACCGCCGAGCGAATTGCCACTTGCTGCATTGATAGCATTCGTATTGTTTTGTAAAACAGCCACAGCTGTGGATGTGCCATCAGTGCTATTTGTTGTTGCAACTGGACCGCAGATCGGCAGTGGTGAGCCAGAGACTGGCGATTGTATACGATAATCGACTGGCACCAACGCAGACTGAAATAGAAGAAAAAAAAAATCCCATATATTTTTTATTCAAACAAAAGACAAATGGTTTTAAACTATGCAAATTTTTTTTTTTTTTTTTTTTTTTTTTTTTTTTGATAACCAAATCACAATCAATAAAAATCAATATGATCATCGATTTACATAAAAACATATATACAAGTATAAGCCACTGTCGTGACTACAGGACGGCAAGGTCGGCCAAATTATTCGTCTGAATTACAGTCAAACTTCCATCGCTCGTGCTTCTACAGCTCGATTTTTCTATAACTCGAACTGACTCGGGTGGCAATAGCGAATATTTTATATACAAATCTCTTTCCCTAGGTCGAAGTCTCTATAACTCGAACTATTTCTTTGGATAATGGTGGTTCGAGCTATGGAAGTTTAACTGTAGTCCTCCATCCAAACAATTTGCCAGAAGGTTTATATGGTATAGTTACGCTACTCGTATTAGCTCATTGCTATTTTTATGTACAAAATCTCGCACAAAAATAGAAAATAAAAGAACGCACACATCGGAAAACCATCTAATGACATTCGGAAGTAAATTCATTTCTATTTGCGCTGAATTCTGATTCGAAAATCATAGCATTCCTACGATGAAACGATGAAGAACGAACCGACTTCCTCGAGTGCACGCCTCGGAAGTAGCGGAGGTAAAAACCCAAAGAATCGGAAGAGACGCCAAAAAAAAAAAAAAAAACGAGAACAAAAAATAAAATGCTTCGTGGACAGACGACAAAAAGTTAAACACTATAATAAAACAACAAAAACAACAGAAACAAAAAGTAAATAAATATAAAGAAAAATTGAGACGACGTTTGAATGTCAAGTAATATGGTAAGAAGGCCAGCCAGAAGCTGTCAGTGACAGTACCGGGCGAAACAGAGCCAGAGAGAAAGCCCCACCGAGGGTACACGCCATACCGAGCAATACCAATGATAGTAGGTACACACACCACTTGGCTCGAGAGCTATGTAAGCGAGCGTAAAAAGAAAGGGACGACTTTCCACTTCTAACGTAGATTGTAAAAATAATAAAAATTGATTAGAATTGCTAAAGACGACGACGGTATGCGACACGGTGGAAGGCATCTCCTCTATACACGTAAATATGTAACGAATTTCATTTGTGTGCATGCGGTGCGTGTGCGCCGCGCACATTGCCAGTTGTTAAAGTGCGGTTTCGATATCGAAAAACATGTACGTTCAAGACATTTCCCAGGTAAATATTCTTTGAAGTCGTAGTAAAGCGTATTTTAACTGAAGCGAAAATCTTTAAAAGAAAATCCAATGAAACACTTATCGATGGGTATAAGGACTATGTAAATGTCAACTACGAGCGCGCTGTGACATTGAGAGCGCTCCGGAAAATGTTGCGTAATTTTCATTACGATTTAATGACTTGTGAGTTTTATGAGAGAAAACAGAAGAAAAAAAACAAAAAAGAACTCGAAAAATTCAATATTAAAGAAAGGAGAAGAAAATATTTAAAGCATATAATCCGGTTAGCAATCACTTCACACTCTTCTCGTTCAATCAATCGTGGCTTTTATTTACATTGAAAATATCGGATAGACTCAAATGGCCAACCCACACACGAGTACTTAACGTCATTCCACTCCATCTTTATTGAATTGTTATTGATAAAGTCAATAATAAGACTGATAGATAAGGTCGTTAAACCATTGGGAAGAAAAGGGATTGAGGGCGGATAGAAAAAAAAAATTAAATTAAAAACTGAAAGGCAAGTACCTATACCAAGTATACTATAGAAATCCAAAAAAAAATTGAATACATAATTCAGTTTGTTGCGACCTAAGAGAGCATATATGTATGTGTGTATTGTGAGTGTGTGCAGTGTACACATGGCAAATATTGGACAGAGTAGTGAACAGATATTCATATTGTCCTCTTATGCTAAGTACTCTTTTATGTACACACATACCGCATTTATATGAAAGACTATTGTGGTAATTAACAGAGCAATATCTATATTAGTCGACGACAGTTGGTCGAGACTGCTTCTATTAATGGCGCATAAATAATTGTTGCATTGTATGTATTGTTAATGAATGCAAACACAGTCAAACACATACACACAGGCATAAAGCATTCTAAACAGTGGGAGAATGCATGTATAAATGTACAGTCAAACTTACATAACTCGAACCACCATTATCAGTTCGAGTTACCAAAAATTCGAGTTGTAGAAGTTCGAGTTATGGAAGTTTGACTGTTTAATACACATACGCCAATCTAAATTAATACAAATTATCATATAAGCATAATGGATTACACACACGCATATATGCATAAGAAGCTTATATGCGGCTTTTGTGGCATTCAGCATTACATAATTGCACTTCAATCGAAAATGTCCCTCAAGTGTCTTTAATTCTATCATTGATTTTAGTCATCGAAGCGATGGAAAATTTCCTTTTTCCTACTATTTACAAATCGTCATGTCTTTCAAAAATTGATCTTTAAATTTGTACGATTTATACAGAATAGATTTATCAATTTATACGCCTTGAGAGAGAGACGGTAAAAATGCCATCAAAATAGAACATTAGAAATTGGGTCCGTCGTGGCTATGAAAGCTCCACTAAAGTTCAGGAATGAAATCGCACAGACAATCTCACAAAAAACCATTCAGTAGAGTAAGTACTTTCACAATCTGTCTCACATAAAAAAGAAAAAAAAAAAAACTTAAAAAGCAACAATAATTTTTGAATTTCCCTGAAGAAAACTTATCCCTGGGAGGCTACATCATCGCTTTTCAGTATATCAACAAAATGCACAAAATAAATTCCACAAAGCCACAAAAATTAAGAAACAAAACGATAAAGTACAAAAGTTTAAAATTGAAAAAACAGGGGGAAAATGCGAGAAAGGAAAAGGAAATTTTACTAAAATATACACAGGGGAAAAACGCAAACAAAGGAAATGCTCTTAAAATGACGTTGACACTTTTTGCTAGCACAACTAACGCCTCAACCAGTGGCTTCCCATTTTTTAAAAATTTTTTTATATTTTTTTATTTTTTTCTTATTCGCCACAGATTATGGAAAAGCTTTTAACAAAAGTTTAAATATTTTATTTTTCCTTATATATGTATATAAAAAAAAAAAGATGAAGAAAGTGATCAGCTTTTCTCTTCTCGCTTTTCTTTTACGGTTTTATCTATGCTGCGTTTGCTGTTCATTCGTTTATTTTATTATTTTTTAAACAGTCTTAACTACTTTTTATCCATTGGGACTCACACTCTTCTTGCAACGCTGCAACTTGAAAGCGAAATGTTCGTTGGTTATCCTTTGGCTGCAGCAAACTGGAAGACCGTTTATTTTAGAAAAAACATTCGATGGAATCGATAGATGACTGGATGAATGAACCGTGTATGAAACCAAACGATTCTTATTGTGTAGGTTTTTCTTTTAGGTCAGGTAGAAATCTAAAATTGCGTTTGGAAATATTTACATTTTTGTTTCACCACGGCGGAAAATTCCATACTGAATAAGAGGGGTAAGGAAGAAATATTTTCTAAATACTTATAATTTTTTTGAACGATGTGTATATTTTCAAGAGAATAGAATAGGTCTGTTCCCGTACTGCACGAAACTAACCAATTTTGCCCAGTTTTCAAAAAATTGGAGAGTTTTGTACAGTACGAGAACAGATCTAATAGGAGAAAATGGAGGAATTGGTCGCATTTGGCAGATCCCGGATTATGCTGGGAATTTTAAAACGCAAGAAGAAGAAAGTTATTTTCAAAAGGTTAGATCAAAACAGGCAGAGAGAGGGGGGTTTACCCCCTCTATAACGAAATAATAATAAAGGAGCAATTGAAAGAGGGAAAATATTCACAGTCCATGGTATGCTGCAGCTTTATTCCTCCCAATGACACCAAATAGATGGTACAATAAGCTCCATCTTGATCCGCACCCACTATTATTAAGGAACGACCATCAAGGATGGCGAAGATTAAAAGGGCACATAATTTTTTTATATTTCGATCCGCTTTTCTCCACAATTTATCCTCCCTCCATTGTCAATAGTCCGAAATCCCCTTTGACTGAATTCTTGGAAATCGACCCTTGGGCCATCCTATCCGCCATCTTATATAATGCTCAATGAACTCTAAATAATTCTCGAGAATTGAAATCAGTTTCTTGTCACAAATTGATACAAAATAAAAGAAAAGAAAAAAAATCGATAATCTGTTAAGTCTTTCCAATAAAGTTTTGACATCTTTGAAGTATGACTGCGTCGTGTCGGAGATGGACCACCGTGTTTCAAGGGACTTTAGCGCAGCTCAACTAAATTTAAGCTCGCAAGAAACGGTGTTTCTTTTTTCCCCCTCGCATTTTTCATATGGAAAGACAAAGTTCGTATCATGAGAGTAACTAAAAAAAATTATCTTTCAGATGTTCTATTTTTTTCCCCCCCACTCATCTCATCTCCATAAAGTTTTGGAACGGAAAGAATTACTTGCAACAAGTAAAAACTTTTGCTACACAAACGCTTTTTCTTTTCGGCCGGTCCATGAGAAAAAAAAATAAAAAAAAAAATTAAAAAAAATAGGGAAGCAGCAATGGGATAATAATGATTGAAGGAAGTGATAAAATTGAAGTAAGTCGACGATAGTTTTCCATCTTTATGAAAATGTGGAAAATATAAGTTTTAAAGTTAAAGTTTAACTACGAAAAGCACTTAAAATTGCGAAGCAAACGTCGGGGATAAAAAAAAAACAAAAAAAAGGACCAAAATGTAGAAAACAAAAGAGAAAAGAGATCAAAAATTATCTAAAGAACTGAAAGATATAATCTGCTTATCAATTTGGCAAAATCAAATTATAATTTTCTTCATTAAGGCAACTCATTTCATTTATAAATAAAATTCCAACTAAATTTCTTTCTACACAAGTGGCTTGGGATCTAACACACCCACACATGCACACGACGTACACAAAAATACATAGAGAGAAAAAAAAAGGACAGCTTAACAGCATTTAATCGCTGCGCTTAGCATGTGCGCCAACAAGCTTCAATCAAAATCCTTCGACGTGGAAGCAAGAAGCCAATCAACAGGCAATGAAACACATCAACTAAACAACATGAGTACTATGAGAAAGAAATTAAATCACACACATGCAAATGCACACGCTGTCTAATACAAATGTCAAACGATTAACCCGCAAAGTGGATTACTGTTATTAGCAGAGGATTTGAAGTAGTTGTTTATTGGAAATGTTTTTTTTTTCCTCCTTTCAGATGGCTGTCACTGCTGAAAGCTACTGAAATCGGGCACTGAGAAAAAAAAGAAGAAGCTTCGAAAAGTAATTAGAATTTGACGGACAGTCATCTCAAGCGTCAGGGGAGATTGTGCAAGTTGATTGAAGCTTGCTCATCGAAACACGAGGAAAATGCGAAGGAGTGTTTGATTAAGGCGCTCAGATAAGTAGGTATATGGGAGTCCTTTAGGCTTTTCTTTGATTCACATTTCCTCCCGGGGAGCAGTGCTAAGAGAGAGTGTCTAGAATATGGTTAAAAAGTCTGGACCCTATAAAGGAATTCCGGGTCCTATTTTGAAGAAAATTCCTCGCCATTTGCGAATCCGAGCGCCATCAGCAGAGCTATTTATATAATCTAGAAAGAAAAGAACTCGCTTCATTGTTCATTGGCCTTATGCTGCGAAGACTATCAACGGGATCATCTTATTTTGTATTTACTGCCAAATCGTCGACAATTACAATCCCGTTTCTCTCAGTGTGGCTTTAGTGTCAACTATCCACGCACAAATCATCTCCACAGATTGACTGACGTTTGACAGTCATTCAGTTAACGCCAGTCATCGTTGCTTTTCCGTTTATTAACTTGCCCACTTTATTTCACTCTCTCTTTCCTTCTTTCTTTGTTGCTGTTTGATTTGCGTTAATAATAATATCTCCTAAGCTCAGGTTTTATGCTTTTCATTCCCTACGTTCTGTTACGCTTCGATGTTTATTTAATTTTCTACTTTATTTCAATTGACCAGAGGAAAAGATTTCGTTTTGTTTGTTTTTCTTTTGTTCAGAACGAACGTCCATTTGCAGGATTATCAGCACTTGCCTTGTCTTATTTATTTGATTTATTTCTTAAGTTGTCTTATGTGAAAAGTTGTTGCATGTTTCCATGTTTGTTGGTGTTGGTGTTTGTATTTGTGCTATTGTTATTGTTGGTGTTTCTTGTTTCAGCTGCGTTGAACACGAACACTGAACGCTAAATGCGCGCACGAGCCAGAAGAAAGCAAACTAAGCGTTGTTAAAACAGGTTAAGCCCAGTTAAAGGATTTGCACTTTTTTAGTCGCAGGACACGTTCTTCTTTACAACGGAGTGGTGGTGATTGCATGTTAGGTCTGATCTTTAACTTCAGCACGCACGTCATCGTATTTATGTCTGTATGTTGGTAATGCATTTTCCCCCTTTACAAGGTTGATTTTTATATCCTCTTTCTTTTCATTTTGGCTGTGTATTTTTCTCTCTAGGACGCCATTTTCCCAGCTGAAGTAAATAATCAGTTAATCAGTTGGTGTTTGAGGTATCACATTCATAATTCCTTAGCCGGGGCCACGTAGAGGGATTCTCTCTACATTTGATCACTGTGTCATCAGGCCAACAAAATAGAGAAATATAAATACAGCTATGATCTGAGAATTAATCTAGTCCCTGCCATGCCTGGAAATCAAATAGAAACGTATTTATACAGCCCTATTCTGAATGAATATTCCTCGGGAATGTTTTCCCTAGAACTTTTTCTCCCTTGAAAAATGAAGTCTTCTAAGCGTCACTTAAGAAACATTTTACATTTTTCCATTTTTTTTTTATCTTTTCACGTTTAAGGGAAGACCCCTAATGTGATGATCTCAGCTTAAAAATGTTCGAAATTCTCGGTCGCATTTTGTTCTCTCTCAGAACCAGAGAAGTTTTTCAATTCCACACGGGAAGATTCCCCGGGAATACTTAGAATCGGGCTGAATGGTGTATAGCTATAACTAGAAAACCACTGCAATATCTCTATTGATGTTTGAGAAGACTTAAGGGGGGAGTACAAAAAATAATTATTACATAGAGAAAAAAAAATTGAAACCATTGGACTGTTCAGTCTTATCGCCTCTTTTGTAGGTAATCAGCCTTTTTTTGAAGAAAAAGTCGTGCTTCACGACAACTGGCCTTGAATAATACGGATCAGGTTAAAGCTTAATTCATACCTTAAGACTCATACATATAAATAATCCATTGTGGCGCAACCGGCCATGCTCTCAAATAGGAAATATATCTGAAGCTATGTAAATCGGGTACAGTTTTTTCCTTATTATCAGGCACGCTCTAGAATCATTGATATGCGAGTTTTTTATACATACATATGTATGTATATTAGGGCGTTTCAGACGTAAAAACAAGTTTTTAATTTCGAAGACGGCGGGGTCTCAAACGAAAGATATGGTAAATCGAAAAATTTTGACATCATTTAAAATTTCTTAAATAAATTGAGGTTTAGAGGTCGCTCAGAGGATTTGAATTTTCGTCAAATAACGCCTTAAAGAGAGCTACAAAATTTTTACTTAGTTTTTGTAAATTTAGAATTTCCAATTTGACAGATTTTCAACTTTTTCTGTATACTTTTAGAGGCAGAAAACACAAAGATTGATTTCAATTAATGATTTTTCCAGGAACAGTTCGATGTTTTACCGGTCAATTGATTCATAATATGTTTAAGCGATTCGAAAACATTTATTTGCATATAAATTTGCATTTAGGCTATATACCAAAATTGTTACATTTCAACTTAAACGCATCAGCGCGCTATCTAAACCTCAATAAAAAAAAAATTTCTAATGATGCCCAAATTTTTTTCACGTCTGGAACGTCCTAATATACATACATATGTATGTATATATTAGGTGTAGTAAAAAGAAATCCATTATTTTTGCATTAAATTGAGGGCTTTATTTAAGATAGTTAGAATGACCCGATTTAGATCAAATATGCGCCGTTTTGTTCGATAACTTGTTGCCATTTTAAAGGTAATTTCATTATGCCTCTCTCATAGAAGCCCTCGTTCCTATTAGCAATAAATTGAGACAGTCGAATTTCAGAAGCCTCTCTTGAAGCGAATGTTTCACCATCAAAATTGTTCGCCATGGACAGGAACAGATAGTAATCACTTGGTGCCAGGTCCGGACTATAAGGTGGATGCAGAAGAACCTCCCAACTAAACTCCCGGAGCTTCTGGCGAGTCACTATCGATGTGTGTGGCCTGGCGTTGTCCTGATGGAACACAATTCCTCTCCTATTGGCCAAAGCTGGCCGCTTATGGGCGATTGCTTCCTTCAGACGGTCCAATTGTTCACAGTAGAGTTCCGAGTTAAGAGTTTTGCCGTATGGGAGCAGCTCATAGTAGATAATTCCCTGCCAATCCCACCAAACACACAGCAAAACCTTCCTGGCCGTCAATCCTGGCTTGGCCACCGTTTCCGCCGGTTCACCGTGTTTCGACCACGACCGTTTTCGCTTGACGTTGTCGTAAGTGACCCACTTTTCATCACCAGTCACCAACCGCTTCAGAAATGGGTCATTTTGTTGCGGTTCAGCAGCGATTCGCAGATGGAAATTCGGTCTATGAGGTTTTTTTGCGTTAACTCGTGTGGCACCCATACATCGAGCTTCTTTGTGTATCCAGCCTTATTCAAATGGTTCCAAACGGTTTTTTGTGCAATCTTTAGCTCTTTTGCAATCGAAACAGTGCTAACATGACGGTCGGACTCGATAATTTCCATGATTTTATCGACATTTTCGACAATTGGCCTTCCAGTGCGTGGTGCATCCTTGACATCGAAGTTACCGGAACGGAATCGACGAAACCAAAATTGCGCATGATTGGCTGTTACAGTATCAGGTCCATAAACGCTATTCACATTTTCAGCCGCCTGGCTTGCGTTTTCTCCCTTATCGAAGAAAAACTGTAAAATGTAGCGAATTTTCTCTTTGCTGATGTCCATCTTTGACAAGCTCTCAAACAAAACTGAATCAATCAATCAAAAAGTGTCAAAAAAGCTTTTTTAGTAGGAACTGTCATCTTTCAAATGCCCCCTAGCGGAACACGATCGACTTATACAACGCGAGATGCAGATAAATAACGCCATCTATTGGAAAAATAATGGATTTCTTTTTACTACACCTAATATATTAAAAATAAAATTAAAACTAAATTAATCAAAATATTTCTCTAGGCGTGTAAATTGTCTTATGGTTATCGTCGAACAGCGGAACCAATCCTTCAGTTTCGTTCTTCAGACTACGATTTATTAAAAAAAAACATTGAAATTTCGAACGAAGTCTTTGTAGTTCAAGATGTACCTAAAACGTAAGTAAACACATAATCCATCCATATGAAACGCATAGAAGTAGACATGGCAAGCACACGCACACACATACATGCATACTCAGATGTGCTTGTGTGTAAACGGAAATGTATTTCAGTTACTTTGATACATTTTCGCAAGCATACCTTGAGGGACTTAACCCTCATAGAACAGGGTTTTGCAATCATCTGTATAAGCTCAGAGTGACTGATTGTAGCCGACCAACGAGGCGAAAGGGTAAAAACACTGAGTCAGAGACTGAGCACAAACACACACACATGCACAAACAAGTTTAAAATTTGAATGAGGGGTAAAATCATTTTTGATATTTCACTGTTTTCTTATCGTACTTTCTCTGCTCGTGCTGAACTTAAATCTAGGAGAGAGGGAAAGACAGAGAGAGAGAAGAGAGAGAGAGAGAGAGAGAGAAACTGACATTTATGTTGGCAGTTTAGTTTTACAGAAAATAAGCAGTAACATCCAAGGCTCAAGATACAATGCAGCGCATAAGAGCTAGAGAGAATCCTTAAAGCCCACATGAATTTAGTTGCGAGGATTTCTGAAGCAAAAGGTAGTTTTCTCGAACGCTTTCGGCAATATTTGTATTTTTGTGCAAGACGGTATTCATCAAGTTATGCGACAGCAAGTGCAGACATCGTATATACTCAGAGAAATTTCGTTTGCTTAATTTTCAAAAAATACACCAAAAAGAAAAGCAAAATTTTTTATGCACTTTATATTTCGTGAACGCATCGACTTTGAAATCTTAAAAAGATTGTTTGAAACAAATCATATTGAATGCGCAACTGAGTACGACCTCGAAATATGAAACTCATACAAATGGGAGAATTTATGTATGCATGTGCGTATGTATGCATGCCTGAGTGTGTGTGTGTGAGCCACGAAGGATGCGAAGCAGCTTCTTCGTACGCTTAATGGAATTGCTTTGCGTACAATGCGAAGGAAACGTTGGCAGTGTTTGGCTTCCACTTAGGGCACTCATAGGGATCAAATATGACGTGCGATTGTTTTAGCATAATATTGATAAATTAATTTTTAAGCTCCTGTAAAAGCGAAGTAATGCATTGTTCAGACTGAATTTGCAACAAAAAAAAAAACAAAAATACAAAGGGTTGGAATCCTGCGAGATGCCCCGCTTACATAGAATGGAGTGGAGCGGAACGGAATGAGAAAATTATGGGCACCATTAGGATTAATTTATTTTGGCGGCTAAAACGAAAAGTCTAATACTTCGCACCTTTACATTTTCGAGTGCTAAATACAGACTGCTGCATATACATATTGCTCTCATTCATCAATGTTGCACATTAAATTCTTGTCGAATTTGTTTGCCAAATGCAAATAAGGTTGAAAGCATCATCAAGCACAACTACTCCAAATACAATGTCTTTCGCACGCACTTCCATACACACACTTACATATAAACATACATAGGAACATGTCGTCCTCTATATGACCCGCAGGATGTTGTCTTGTTCATTAAGCGCACACTCACACAATTATCGGATACGAGCGCCGATGCAAATCTTCGTGCGCGCTGCATTCGTCCTCTTGTAATTTGTATCATCAAACTAATTGGCAGTTACACAGTTGAATAAGAACCATGTCATCGAATTCAAACACACACACATACAAATGAACATTCACTCATCCCAATATTTGCGCACTGTGAGACGCAGTAATGCAAGGCACACATCTACGATGGAGCTCTATTTACTTATGTGGTCTTATGGACATTTAATAATAGAATACCTTATTAGATTGGAGAAGTTTATGGACAATAGGATCTATGTTACTGTTGCCTGATAACATTTAATAATGAAAGGACATGATTGCTTATTTGCTGCAATCGAGAAAATAATTGTCATCGGTTCGAGTCAAAGCTTTGAATGTGAGGGAGAGCCGACAGAGAGACAGAAGACAGAGAGAGAAAGAGAGAGTGAGAAAAAGAGAAAGAGACAGAGAGAATGAGAGAGAATGAGAGAGAGAGAGAGGAGAAGAGAGAGAGAGAGAAAGAGAGAGAGAGAGAGAGAGAGAGAGAGAGTAGAGATAGAGAGATAAAGAGAGATAAAGAGAGATAAAGAGAGAAAGAGAGAAAGAGAGAGAGAGAGAGAGAGAGAGAGAGAAAAGAGAGAGAGAGAGAGAGAGAGAGAGAAAGAGAGAGAGAGAGAGAGAAAGACAGAGAGAGACAGAGACAGACAGAGAAAGAGAGAGAGAGAGAGAGACAGAGAGAGATAAGAGAGTAGAGAGAAAGAGAGAGAGAGAGAGAGACAGAGAGAGAGAGAGACAGAGAGAGACACAGATAGAGACAGACAGAGACAGAAGAGAAGACAGAGACAGACAGAGATAGAGACAGACAGAGAGAGACAGAGAGAGAGACAGAAGAGAGAGAGACAGAGAAGAGAGAGAGAGAGAGAAGAGAGGAAGAGAGAGGAAGAGAGTGGAAGAGAGTGGAAGAGAGAGGAAGAGAGAGGAAGAGATGAGATAGGAAGAGAGAGGAAGAGAGAGAGATAGGAGAGAGAGAGACAAAAAGAAAGAGACAGAAAAACAGAGAGACAGACAGAGCTCTCTCTGTGCTGTTACATTCAATTCCTTCACTGGTTCTCAAGAGTACACTACTGCCAATTTTTATCTCCGAAAATTCATGATCATTAACTATTCGAAAGAATGTTCTACAAACCGCTGCTCAACTTTTGGAGAACATCTACAGTTCGTTCTAGAAAATAGTTGTGGCTTAATACCTCCACTCCCTAGACAACAAAGCAAACTGGTGGCAGAGCAGAGCAACATACCGCAGCTTAACGGCAAGGGTGCATGAGTACGGTTGCCCTTCGAAGTATGCTTCTTTTATTAAAGAGTTAAAGGTTAAAGAGGAAATAGTATGAGGTGTATTTGCCTTGCCTTAAAGGGTAGCAGAGCTTTACATTTCAGCAATTAGTGGAGAAAGTAGACCCCCGCCTCTCAGTTTGATTGTTTACTGGCCTTAGCTTGGAAAAGACATCCCTAAAAAAGGGTCTCATCCATCAAATCAAATAATTTATTTCATGCTATCTATTCTGAGTGTCATCTTTCAAATTATATATACAAGAAATTTCTGTAGAAACATTTTCTAAGGCACAATCAAAGATTGAGGACTCTGCTGCATGACTTGAAGAAATCAAAAAGTTAAGGTAAACATTAATAGACTATCTCAAATCTGAGCTCTGTATGTTTTTCTTATTTTTTGGAAAGGTGTAAGAGCAAATCGAGCTTTTACTGGGATTAGAATGGAATAGCAAAGGTAAGTATGAGTATTTTAACAATGGCAGAAAACCCATTTCCACGTGCATGTTTTCAATAAATCCAAATGGAATACGTGTATTTGTGTTCGTCGGAAGGAAGTCTTTGAATTACTTTACAATACAATGAACATACCGATGCGATATGTTTACTTTCTTGTTTGCATCTGTGTCCGTTGAAGCACATTCATAGGTACATTTGTAGAGCTATACAAACAGTCATGACTAAAGCTCTTACACATCGAATTGACAAAAGGAGCCAGGCGAAATATGTATTCATATGTAGTGGTGGTGGCAGTGGCAGCAGCAGAAAAAGGTAATCAGTGAAATGTAACCTATTATTGTTGCTTTATATTATTGCATTTGGGGTTATTGTTATTGCTGCGAACTTTTTGAGCCACTACACGTCTAACCTTTATTTGGAATATTTCCTTATATTCCCATTGAATATCCATCACTTTGGCTATAGTACACGTGCGTCGTGTGCAAGCATAATGGGGAGAAGTAAGCCGAGCATTCAGGGAGGTAAAGCGCAGGGATCGTGACTACGTATCACGTTAAGGCAGCTTAAGAGTTAGAATATTGTGGTGACTTTCAAGAAGTAACTAAAAGCCAAAGATTCGATGTCTTTTTAATATAAAATTTCTTGGATTTTTTTTTTATTTTCAGCTCGGATATGGCAAAAGTGGATTTTTTGAACCCTCTTTCGCCTAGGAACCCATATAAAAAACCAAGTCATATCAGGAGTAAAGGGTTATTAAAGGAAAAATTTCTATTTATTTAACATATCATCCAGTAAAGAGTAAGGGGTAAGGTCACCTTAACCATTTCAGACCTGACGCTAAACAACTGGATTTTAAAAAAAATTTTTTTTAGTATATGGTGTGTACACATGATATAAAAACATCACCTTAAGTGGTTTCCCTATGTCTCTATAGCTCGAACTATTTCTTTGGATAGCGGGTGGTTCGAGATATTGAAGTTTGACTGTGTTTAATCCATTAGAACTGGCAGTCCATTTGAACAGATACTACATTCATTTTTCTCTGCTTAATTATAAAAACTTTCGCAAAAATTTACACCAGAACTATCACAACATTTAATCCTCATAGTTTTGCTTTTGTTGACAAACAACAACAACAAAAACAACAAATTACATCAAAATATAACGTCAAATTACTTACGCCAGTGTGATTTTGATCCGTTTTCAATTCACGATGATTTGAAAACTGTACATAAACCATACGACCGCGCATCTGTGGCGGTGTGACAGTGTAACAGGATACCATTGCCGAGGCGGAAACTTCGTCGGCCATTTCTAAAAATGCTTGATTCTTGCCTTTCAGCACAAGCACATTGGTGACTCGCCCAAATGGAACGCCCAATGAAATGACATCTGGCTCGCTAGATTCATTTGGAATGTTACGTAAGTGAATAACTTTTGATGGTTTACCTGAAAAAAACAAAAAAGCAAAAACAAAAAATATTATGAATAATTTTCGTAGCTTTTTCATTTAATATTCTCTGTTAGAATATAGATTAATTAGGGAGATTTAAAATGCCTAATTATAAGTTCACAAGTGTTCTTCGGTCCGTTAAGTAATTGCGTTTGAATAAAATTATGCGCTTCAAAATGTCTAGAGCTCTCAAAGTTTTCATTTAAGTTGATCTCTCTCTTGGACTGCCGAAAAATAAGCTGAATGAACATTAAAAGGTTTTTCTTTTTCATACACACACACACACATACATTTTGACAGGACAAATCCTCTGATCACCTTTATAAAAGCAATATCATCATGCAGACCAAGCCCCAACACCCACACCCACGAAATTGAACTCACGCTCTTTCGCTTACAAAGGCGATTACAACGTAAATTTTAATTTAATGAAAATTCGGTGCGCGGCTATAACATTTTCGAGGACATCACCAACGCCACAATTGATTGTTTGTCTATTTATTTATTCTCTCGTATAAGCGATTAAAAATTAATTCGTATATACACACGTTAGCGCTGGTGGCCATACAAAACACAACGTGTACAAAAAAACAAAAAAAAAAAAAACCGTTGCCAATGTTTCAAAATATATTTTCTATAGCATACGCGTAGGCGCACGTGTGTGTGTGTGTGCATATCATTCTGCCTGTATGTGAATCTATATAAGATAAACATGCACGCAGGCTGGCACAGAAAATGCACAGGTCATCATGTCATGAAAAGTGAGTAACTGTGAACACAATTAGCCTTAAGCCACGAATGCAGAATAAAAAAAAAAATAAAAATAAGAGGAAAAAAATTCAACAACGAAATAAAAAAACAAAAAATTAAATAAATCCATAAAAACATAAAGAGCTTTTCATAAACTCGCGTGTGTTCTTCTCTCTTGTATGATGTTCGAGAACGACGACAATGGCGGTGTTTCCGCTTCCGATATCCCTTTTTTTCGCTCGTTTTTTTGTTTTTTGATTTTTGTTTTAACGTCGCTCCACGGCCGGTCATTCATGCATGGCGAGCGAGTTTTAAGGACTCCAATATGCAAAGCCCAAAATAAAACGAGTTGAAAGGAGTTAAAAACAGCGGAAAATAAAGCGTAAGCGTTGAAAACGGAATTCTCCTCCGACGATGAAATAATGCGACCGGGGCACACAAAAAAGGACCACGAGATGGACCCAAAAGAATCACGCTCGTGTGCGCTCATATTAAACGAATTCCTTTAAAAATTGGCTCGGTTTTTTCTCATTTTTTTTCTGTTCTCCTTTACAATTGCATTTTCTTAGTACAACACATTTTGGCAGACATTTTTTTTTGAGTGTACTTTGATTTGGTTTTATTTTCTACACTTGCAGTAAATAAATTCATTACAGCCTTTCAACACAATCAACACAACATACCATCGTCGGGTGTTACTACTTTCCTTGGTTTTTGGTTTATTTTTTACCCGCTATTTTGGGTAGCCTAGCGTTCTTTTCGTTGCACTTTAAACATGGAAGTAGTGTGGGTTTTTTTCAACAGCAAATTTATAGGCGCACTTTTTGCAGTTTTGTAGTGTTTCAGGATGTTTGTGCGTCTGTACGCAGATTCATTCTGTATTAGAAGTCGTTTTTGGTGCACTGAACTCAAACCAAGCCGCAGTCAGTCAAACCATATTAGATCGGTGCCACATAGAAGCCTCTCTCTAAGGCTCAGACCCAAGTCAAACTCTAATCTGTACCTCCTCAGTTGCCAGCATGCAATTCTTATATCCGGTCGAGAATTTTTCCCCCGATTAAGTCTGCCTTTCCATCACATCTAGCCCATTATCCACAAAGCATTGCCGGATAGCGACAATTGTCCTGTTTTTGTTTCTTTCTTTTTGTATACACACAATTATTCTTTTACTTTTACCTGCACACGAATGGGTTTTTGTATTTGTTTTACAAATTCCCCAAAGTTGCACAATTGGGGATTTAAGCTTTCTACATGGTTTCCTGTTGAATTGCAATTGCTAAAGCTTGCCCTCAACCTAAGCCTATGGGAGGCGCATTTACACATGTGAGGTACACCGCCGTACATCCGTGTAAACGTTGGTCGCACAACAAGCCCACAACAGATGTACAGCAGCTGCCAAGGACAGTATTAAGACTTTTTGCGCAGATGAGTCGTACATACCACTCTACTCTTGCTCTGGGATTTGCTCCTTGTTTCCAATGTCTAGTGTGGCTTTTTTTCTCTTTCTATTAGCATAACCCTCGTGCTGATTGGCTAAGTAATTTGCTTCGCAATGCTCCAATATATGGAATTCTTCAGATTTAACAAGAGAAGGGTTTAGAAACTCGAGCAGAGCTTTGGGGTGAGAAGAATAACATGAAATTTTCCCCCACCTGGTTTTTGCCCCCTAAACAAAGCGGCCAGTGCTCCATTTTTCTTTTGCATCAAAAGTAGTTATACGTAAAAGCACCGAGGAAAAAAACATTCCCATTCAATACTAATCGGAAATTACTCTTTTTGATTAGTTCGAAAAGGAAATAAGGTTGAAACGAAATTACAAAACGACCAGAGCAAGAGCGAGAGAGGAAAACATGAATCACGGAAATCGGAGAAAAAACAAAAAAATCCAGGTCAAGATTTAGTGCAACTGAAGAGTACTTGGGTGGATTTTTTTTTTTTTTAGATTTTTTTACTTTTGGTTTTATATTTTCTCCTAAAAATGGTTGCAAAATTTACAAAAACTACAAAAATCCAAAAATTTGAAGCTTTCGAGTGTTTGCGAAAAAAGCAAAAGAAAAACAATTTTCAGTCAGAAGAAAACAATTTGTAGGATTCAATACAGTGGGAAATTCATGGTATGCAGGTATTAAAAAAAAAAAAAACTACCCAAATTGAAGTGAAATGGAAAATTCAAAGAAAAAGAAAAAAAAAATTACAAATGGAATTCATCCTGACGCAGGAAGGCAACAAGATTGAAACTGCGATACGCACAGCCTGCCACACGTCGGAGAGCACGACGAGTAATCTCAGCTGTCTGCTGGCCAAATCGGTGTAATACATCATACAGAGATTCGCGAAAAAGCGGAACGTTTGGCGAAAATTCAGATAGTTTTTCCGGCGATGAAATTGAAAAACTAAAGCCAATTTTCGTAGTCGCGTGTGAATGAAAAAAAGCTGACGAAACAAGCGCCTTATCACATTGACGATCATCATCATATATTGAAAGTAATGTCAAATTGAAAATGTTCGAAAGTCAAATTAAACTAAAAAAAAGAAAATAAATCTCCCACAGAAAGACGAAGAACAAGACTGACTCTGCCTTCGACTCCGACTTCGATGTTCGTGCTCGCTTCATTCAACTCGAAAAGGAGAAACTACTTTTCGTAATTGAAATGCAATTAAAACTGTAACGCCATCTTTCGCATTTCGGTGGAGGATGTCGGAAGAGCATGCGGGCGGGCGTTGAAATAGCGGAAATAGCAATGCTGAGAGTGATGTTTGCCTAGAGGAAATATCCCCACAAAATGAGAAAGTCGGGGGAAAAAATGAGGAAATCAACCAAAGCTAGACTAGCTGCAGGAAAAATATTTAATGAATTACATTTCTCGAGGGCCTGAAATTGTGAGTAACACGCTCGCAAAGAATCTTTTAAAAAAAAATGAATTTAAAAAAAATAAGAAGAGAGAAAATCGAGGGCGAACATTTAAGCAAATTGAGTGGAAAATTATTTTTTTTTTTTTTGTATTTAAATGAACTTGTGCGTGACTGAGTAAAGATGATTGTGGAAATTTTAAAAGTCGTAAAAGTTCAAAAAGAAAAATCAACATTGAGAAGTTTTGGAAAGTTTACTTATTTACTTATTTTAAATTTTGAGGAGAGCGAAAAATGCAGTGGTACGTTGGAATAACAGTCAAGAAGCCCATACATACACCGTTGGAATTTACACCGGAAATGAATTGAGCTGTTCCAAACGAAATTATGGAATAAAGATTGGGTCCAATCCGTATTTTATTATTTAAATTTGTCTATTAACAGCATTCGGAGATCTCTCGAGGTCGGTCAGCGATCAAATGGTTTCACAACATGCCACTATTATGGATCGTGTTGTCTATCTAACTAGCATTCGGTGTTGAATCTCTCGACGTTTCGGTCAGCGATCAAATTGGCTGCTCACATAGCAGTGCACACTATTATGGATGTGGCCGTTCAAAATTAGCCCTGAGACTGTGTGGGTGAATGTCCACGTTTTAGGCGAGTTCGCTCAAAAAATTTAGCATGTAATTCATCTAGGTGCAGTGAAACAAAAAAGCTGTACAGACGCGCGCGATGTTGGTAAATCAGCGGCGCTAAAAAAAAAATTGTTTGCTACCGACTGAACAAAGAGCGTAAGCAATACGTGTGAAATGAGCGCCATCAAATGATGTATGGCGTGAACACCACTGCCCTAGATACATTTCATACCTTGAGGACGAGGACAATACAGAGCACTTCCTGTGTTACTTTCCTGCCTTTTGACATGCTGATAACGTCTATTAAATCGATAACAGCATAGCATCGGTAGTATTCTGTAACGCCGGCGAATTCGGATTTCAATGGCTTTGCAACATGATCGCCGTTCATATTAGGCGGTAAATCAACGGCGAAAAGTTGGTTTGATGGCGAGAGTACCACGAGGAAGAGAGAAAACGTTTTAATTGTGGAATATATCGATTCTCTACCACTTACTGAACTCCTGAAGCAAAATTTTTGAGAGAACCAAACCCTTTTCGGATTCCTTCTCTCCGATTTTTTACCTATTCCAATCCTGTACAATCTCTGTCTAACTCAACCAATCAAAAGATGAATCCTCAGATCCAAGGGTATCTGAAGAGATAATGGCTTCCTCTCAAAAAAATGAAGACAGAGAAAGAAAAGGTAATCATGCCGCAAATCAAAATACTGTGAAATCATAGCGTAGTCTATTTACGACAAATTTTACGGTCTGAATTTTCCGATTAGCTACTCTTGCTTTAGAATTTATTTGAGCCTAATAATTTTATAGGAAAACAATGAGTTCCTATTTTATGTAATTTCCTATAAATTTATACACCAGCAATTACAGGAATTAAAGGATGGCGATGTTTTCCGGCAAGCATTGAACCGAAAAATCGAAAATTTCAATTGTTAATAATCAACAGTAATTAAAAAATGAATTCAACCATACTAAAGAACAACAATAATAAGGACCACACACACACAACAAACGCACGAATGTACACATACGAAACAACATACATACGCATGGTTAACCACTATTTGCCTGTAGCTGTAGTAATCGTGTATTTATTTGTAAACAATGCCCGCCTTTTGTTACTTTGAAAATTGTTTTTCCGTGCTATGAATTTAAATTGTCATTAATTAACTCCCTCCAAGGACTTTCGCATTTATCAATAAAATTCGATTTTCTGCTTTTTTCATCCTTTCGTTTTGTTCTTTTCTGTGAATGAAGCTTAATAAAAAAAATGAAAAAATAAGCATATTGTATGCATTATCGTCGCACGTACATCGCGCTATTATTATTTTGGTCATTAATGTATAATAAACTTAATAATGGCAATTTCACTTATGATCTTTCTCATAACCAAAAACAACGCCACGCTATGACATAATGTATTCAGTAGCCACTCTCCATTACATTTTGTTAACTTTTCAATTTAAATATGAATAATTTATTTATTTTTCATTTACGCAATTTTCGCTCAAAATCACTTAATTGAAAATCCAGGGAAGTATTTTTTATTTTATTTTAAATTTTCCCATGTGCGTTCGTGCATGAGTGTGTGTGTGTGCGCGAGATCGAGTCCTTCGGAATGTAAGTATAATTCCCATTGACCACGCGACAGTGGGGTGGAGGTACTAAATACCATGCGCCTTGTTACAATAACACAGTTATTGTGGTGTTGGGGAGTCTGTTTGAGCTATTAAGAGGACAGTAAAATCGCTGAGTTTTGCAGCACATTTTAATTTCTTGATGCAATCGACCATATGATTGGTATTTAATAACTCTCTTTAATGTGGCCGGAAGTTTTATTCACGGGTATGAAAACGATAAATCATTGAATTTTAAGAACGCGTAAATATGTAATCTTCAGGAGAGAAAACGTTTTATGGCCTTACATTATGCGTCGATTAGCAATCGGGATTGCCTGAATTACTCTCGTACCCTGAAGAGAAAGGTGCCCACTATGTTATATGGAAGTCTAATATTTAAATGGAATGCTCACTAATAATTGAGGAGAGAGAGTGAGAGAGAATGAGAAAGAAAGAGAAGAGAGAAAGAAGAAGAGAAAAGAAAGAGAAGAGAGAGAAAGAGAAGGAGAGAGAAAGAAGAGAAAGAGAGAGAAGAAAGAGAAAGAAGAGAGAGAAAGAGAGAGAAAGAAGAGAGAGAAGAAAGAGAGAGAAGAGAGAGAGAAAGAGAGAAAGAGAGAGAGAGAGAAAGAGAGAAGAGAGAGAAAGAGAGAGAGAGAGAGAAAGAGAGAGAGAGAGAGAGAAAAGAGAGAGAGAGAGAGAAAAGAGAGAGAAAGAGAGAGAGAGAGAGAAAAGAGAGAAGAGAGAAAAAGAAAGAGAGAGAGAGAGAGAGAGAAAAGAGAGAGAAAGAGAGAGAGAGAAAAAAGAGAGAGAGAGAGAAAAAGAGAGAGAGAGAAAAAGAGAAAAGAGAGAGAGAGAGAGAAAAAGAGAGAGAGAGAGAAAAAGAGAGAGAGAAGAAAAAAGAGAGAGAGAGAGAAAAAGAGAGAGAGAGAGAGAAAAAGAGAGAGAGAGAGAAAAAAGAGAGAGAAAAAGAGAGAGAAAAAAAGAGAGAGAGAGAAAAAGAGAGAGAGAGAGAAAAAGAGAGAGAGAGAGAAAAAGAGAGAGAGAGAAAAAAAGAGAGAAGAGAGAAAAGAGAGAAAAGAGAGAGAGAGAAAGAGAGAGAGAGAAAGAGAGAGAGAGAAAGAAGAGAGAGAGAGAGAGAGAGAAAGAGAGAGGTCTATTTTCAGAAGCCAAGGACTAGTCCATGCCGATGGCTTGCAGTTCGCCCTTTCAGTCGTTATAAACGAATAAAACTATCAGCTTTAATTCTTCACACTTCACAAAATCAATTTGCTGGGAATCAAAAATCCTCAATTCGATATTTTCGATTGTAATCGGAGTCTCTTCGAAGCACCACCATCAACAACAACAACAACAGTGCAATTTCTGTTCAACGAAAAATAGTTTTAAATTCCAAACGTCCACTGGAGTAACCGTTTTATCTAAACCAAGCACACTCTAAATAACAAAGCTCCAATCCAACACACACAAATAGAGAAGGAAAAGCTTGACAACAGCAGCAGGACTGATATGTTATTTCAATTGTAACAAACGTGAAAAGATATTGTTGAACAAAAAAAAAAAAAAAAAAAAGATCCCCTCCCGAATCAGCACACTAGTCTGCTGTGTACTGGCTTAGCTTTGTTTAGCTATGCGACAGTAACGGCTCTAATAGAAAAGAGGACACTAGGAGAGAGAGAACAAAAAACGAAAAAACCCCTCACACTACACCCAACAATAACAAGTAAGAAACAAGCATACAAATTTTTTGTCTGACTTGCTTTTTCATTCCTCCAACGATACATGATCGCACACGAACGTGCCGAACATGACCATTAAACCAAAAATCGGCCAATAAACAAACAAATACAAGTACTATGCATACAATACGTTCAAACACAAGAAAAAAGCAATAGTAAAAGAACGGGAAAAAAAAACCGGAGCACATGAATCGAGGATATGCAGGACATAGCGGCCACAACATATGTTGAAGAGAGTACAAAAGCTACAGCAAGCACCGCCGCCGCTATCACCATTGTCATCACCACCATCCTTCCTCCTTCGTCCGCGCCCATTCGTTTTGAGTATTTATCACCCACCAATATATGGCGAAACGTTTTTATTACATTTACGTGAATTTCATTGCTTGCCGTGTGATGTTTTATTGTGGCCTTCTTTTGTCATTGTATGCGTATTGTATTCTTTATATGTAAGTATTATGCTTCTTTTTTATTTGATCTCTTTTTCGTAGCTAAATTTAGTTTCCTCTTGGAATGTCAAGGAATTTTTCAATTTGGTTATTTCAATTGTTCTCAGGAATAAATAAGAAAAAATTGTTGTAACCCTAAATGAATGACCGATCGGATCGGATAGTCCTTTGTCGCACGACAAGACCTCATCGCAAAAAACTTTCAAAAATTTTCTTCACGTCCGTGCAATATCCACTTAACTTGGATCGCAAGCGACATGTCGCCGACTCTTTTCAGTTGTCACTTCAGTATTTATTGATGTTTGCTGTTATAACTTCGTGCTTATGGCTTTTTATAGTTTTGGGAAAGTGCCAAGGACATCGTTTCGGTTTATGTTTTTTTTTTTTTTTTTTACATTTTTCGAAAGTCAAACACCAAGAAAAAATACATAAAGTTAGATTGGAGAAAGATGTGGCTCTCTTGTTTTATGTTCTTAAGCTTTCGAATGTTTTTTTTTCGTCTCCAAGTTCGGCTACCAATTGAGAGAAGTGACATATTACTTGAGATCTACTGTAACTCGTTTCATTGTCTAATGTCTGTCTCCACTAAAGAAGCTTTAACCTAGTTGAGGGATTCTCAAAGTTGGATTCTGGCTTATGTTTCGTGCGCGGAAGAAAATGAACTAAAATGATTTCTTTCCAATCAGTTTTGAAATAAGCACAGGACCTTTCTTCTTAATTGAGCAACAAACAAACTTATTTGCACCTCTAACTGTCTTAAGAAAATGTCGTGAATAATGCTCTAAAAAAATGAACGAAAAATAGCGAAAAATGCCTTTAAACCAAGCTCATTCTTCTGAAAGATGTTTTATGGTTTACAATGTTATATAGAAACAAAGTAAAAATTTACATCGGCAAAGCCGATTGCACACACCTTTTCCTCAGCCTAAAATATGTTTAAAACATTACCTTAATTCGAAAATTCCTGCCGTTTTCGTTGTTCTAGCTTGGAATCTATTTATACCTTATCTGTACTTCGATTTAGGTTCTAAAACTCGAGATTATTATTAAGTCAAAAAAATTTCGCGAATGGTGGTCATGGTCAAATTTTAACCGTTACCGAGGACAATATGTCTAGCTGCGAAATACTCAATTCATAAATAGTTGAAAATCAAATTTTCGCGAATTTCGCGGAATGGTGGTTTGATCACATTTTAACCCTTAGAGGAAATTTAGTTTAGCTGCGAAATACTCACTTCAAAATAGTGAAAATCAAATTTTCGCGAATTTCGCGGATGGTGGTCTTGATCAAATATTCAACCCTTAAGGACATTTTGTTTAGCTGTGAAATACTCAATTCAAAATAGTGAAAATCAGGTTTTCGCGAATTTCGCGGATGGTGGTCTTGATCAAATTTTAACCCTTAGAGGACATTTTGTTTAACTGCGAAATACTCAATTCAAACTATGAAAATCAAATTTCGCGAATTTCGCGGATGGTGGTCTTGATCAAATTTTAACCCTTAGAGGAAATTTAGTTTAGCTGCGAAATACTCACTTCAAAATAGTGAAAATCAAATTTTCGCGAATTTCGCGGATGGTGGTCTTGATCAAATTTTAACCCTTAGAGGACATTTTGTTTAGCTGCGAAATACTCAATTCAAAATAGTGAAAATCAATTTTTGCGAATTTCGCGAAATGTGGTCATGGTCAAAATTTATCCATAATGGACGACTTTATTTGGCGGCAAAATACACAATCAGATGAAGAAAAAAATTAATTTTTGTATTCAGATATGAGAATAAGAGAAAGAGTAGTTTTTTTCTATTGTGTAGGATGATGACCATAGTTATAGCGATGTCGCAATTTTTTTTTCAGCGAAAGCTTAAGTCTACATAGTAGCTATACACACACCAAATTTCAATAAGCTGGGATGTATAGTAAAAAAGTTTCCAGGAAAAACGTTAAAAATCGTGATTTTTGAAACTTCTGAAGCACTTCCCACGACCCAAGAAGGGACTACGAAAAAAATTTGTATGCAGTTTTTGGACATTTACCTGGTTGAAGTCCATGCCAAATTTCAATATGATATCTTTCATGGCTTAGGAGTAAATTACGAAAAACTAAATGTGACCGACAGACAGACAGACAGACAGACAGACAGACTAGATAGACAGACAGACAAACAGACAGACGAGACAGACAGACGACAGACATGGCTAGATATTCTTTGATCACCCTGATCAAGAATAAATATATAAGTCTATATCTACCGCATCCTTTGGTATGTTACATACACCGTGCCAAACTTAATATACCCTTTCCTTCGGAAAAGAAAAAATTATTTGAAATAATTTTTTTGGCATCAGTCAAGGAAAGGTTTGAAAAACATTTTCAAGTTTCATTAATTTAGATTTTTTCATCGTTCTTAAGGAAATTTTCGTAACTTTTATGGCGTATTTTTTTTTTCAAAGTCATAATCATAATATTCCTCAAGGTCGCCTGTGTGTCTATGCGATACCGATTTTGAGTTACCCGGAGACTTGATTTCATATACAGAGGCATTAATTTGGACACTAACGACATTTGTTCACGAAGTTTTTTTTTTTGGCCCTTATTAATGGACCATCCATGTTCATTAGTAAGGGTTCATTACTAAATACTTCGTATTTAAATGACTTTTGTCGTACAAGAAAAACAAATTTTTAGTCCTTTATAAATTATTTCACACTTGTATGCTTTCAATTTGAATATAATAGCAGAATCTCCTCTTAAAGCTTCCAGTGCGAGCCACACCAAAACGATCTCAAAAAATGATAAGAAAAAACCCGACCAAGTCACAGCTGGTATACTGTCGTCTGCTGCAGCATATAAAGCCAAAAGCGAGTCTGTTGCTTTTTAATTAATAGAAAAAGTCCTTTGTGAAGTAATAAATAAATATTATGCTATGCGGTTGCAAAAACACTGAAGCAGCGCGCACACAATTTCTATTCAAATATTCGTATGTAAAGAGCAAGCGAGGCAATTGGATGTAACGAAAGGAGTAAAAGTGCTTACAGGTACGCAACGTACTACACACACACATACATACACATTTATATGTATGTATGTACCCACAGCAGTCGTTTGCTAGCAATAAAAATTATTTTTGAAAAAAAATAGAATTTTTTTTCGATTTTTGTATCGATCAATGTGCATAGAAATTACCTTACTCAGAGCGCAAGGAAAGGAAATAACGCAGAAGTCCTTGCGAACGAAGTTGGTACGCTGAGATGGTTTCTAGGAATGTATGAGTGGCTTTTGGTATCGATGTGGATAAAATGGGTGTGTGTGCGTGTGAAGGGTATATGAAAGTGTTGGCGTTCAACATCGGTAAATCAATTTGGGCTGACATCCGTTTTCATTTCGTTAATGAAAATTGGCAGTAAAGTGGCGGCGGCGGCGGCAGCGGTTGGCATACTTTGGCTTGACTTTGTTCACCTTTCAACATATCGAGACGTAAGTATGAGTAATCTAGGTATGTTTGTATGTATATGCAAGAACGGTGGTTATGATGAAACGTTCTTGCATTTAGTTAGGAATAATTTCAATTAGGAAAATTTCCAAATGGTAATTACTAGGATATATGCTTAAAGGCAGATTTGACGGCCTGAAATGTGCTATTCTTGTCATCCGGAAAGCAGTAAAAAATTAATTTTAATTGAATGTTTTTAATCCCACCGATTCAATATTGTGAAATCAGAAAAGTTCTGAAGATTTTCATTTCCGACAGAGCGTTAACCAGAAAAAGCTTTCCGAATGAAATTTTCCACCCAAAACCGAAATTCCATTCTGCTTTATTTTTCAGGCTCAGCGGTATTTTATTAATTGGATACTAATTAAAAATTTCGATGCCGGCTCAAAATTTAACATATTCGCGCTCCCGCCGCCGCCGCCTTTGCTCTCTTCACAAAGATATTTACCCAATATGCTTTCAATAAAGCTATCAGATAGATTGCCCGAAAACAATAGCATTCCATAATAATAAACGGCACGTCGACCTTTCGCCGCTGGAAGAGCTGATTGTTCGCTTTCATAACCTTTTTCTCTTTTCCAGCCATTTTATTTTTATTTTTTTGTCATCATTATCACTATCATTATTGTCGTCGTTATCAGCGTGTCTGTGTGTATTTAAGTCGAGCGTACGTTCATTGTCTCGTGGCATCGGAAGTTTTTCTTGGTATTGGTATTAAATCGGACGATTCGACCACCGCACAACACACACAGTGGCTGGCTGCTCCGTATGCTGTGAATACTGAAAGTATGCTCATTATATCGATGACCAGGATAAAGTTGTTCATTATTTTACAGGAACCGAAGTTTCGGCATATATTAAATGACTTGCCGGATATGTTGCAACAAGGAAACTCACACACACACACATACATACAATGGAAGCTGATTTCAGTGCCAGATGTTCGGCATGTGTATTATGGCTGCTTGAATTTTTGTATGAGAATTTTTAAAAGAAATATAAAGCCAGAAATTTCATAGCAAAAATTAATAAGCAATGCATAAACGTGTTTTCATTTCATCATCTCGAAATATTTCATAAAGGAATTTCTATGCCTTTTATGGTTCGATTGTCTAATTAACAAATTTTACTGCATATTTTTCGGCATATTTTGCATAATTGTTCTTAATCGAAATCATTGCTTTTTGAAGAATCGACGGAAGCATAGCACAGCACAGAACAGCACAGTGAAGTATGACCTTTTGATTTGTTTACTTTACGTGCGAGCATTGAAATTTTTCTGTTATTGCTTCGACTGTTTCGACGGCCGATTGCTTTTGTGGCTCAATGTGGCGATAAGCGCGAGTTTATGCTTTTTGGAAAATCATAAGCCCACCAAAACCGCAACAATATGCACACATACAATGGCTTTCGATTTTCGAATTTTGATTGACAAAAAAATATGTTTATACGCCGCGAGAGTGGCCGTGGTGGTGATGGCGGTGGTTGGCATTCAGCCCTCGAAACGAAATTAGTCGAAGTTATTTCAATGAAACTGATTTGTGTTCACCAAATCAATGCCTACGTATGTATTTTATAAATGAATGATGGGAGTTGCGTTATGTTGCCTTACCGATGCGCGTTCCCTTACATTATTGCGGCGATGAGGCAAATTAACAGACCGGCAAGTTCGTTCATTAATGTAGGACTGAAAATGGTGTTGATTTGTTTTTGTTTATTTTTGTGGCTTAGAGGGAATATTTTCGTGGCTTTTACTTAATTACGTAAATGATTAAGCGGTTTGTTGGTAAAGGAAACAACGAGCGAACGCCATTTTGAGTTTTGGTGGTTGACAGTATTAAAAAAAAAATTATATAAAAACATAAAAAAATGGAAATGGGCGAGGATTGATTGAATCATTTCCTTACTGGTATCAAATGAAATGGGGTACACTTCTTTTCTTCTAATAATATTGCTCTGTCGTCATACAGTGCCAGAGTTTCTAGTGTTCAACCGGCCGATGTAAGTCTTACAATTATTAGGATTGGTTGGGTTATGCAAGCTGCATGTGAGAATGGCAAAGCAGTGACATTCCCGATTTTATTTTGCAGCAAGTCCTAGGAAACTTGAAACCAATTTCATTAATGGGATCGCGATCGCTAGCGCTTTTATTTAACAGTTTCTTTATGGAAATTTCTAACTAAGCTTCTGCACCACATGTAAAGCTACCACATACCATACTATCTAATTACAGAGAAACTTAAACGGAAAATGTTGGAAAATGTGGTCGCGAACGAAAGAAAAATACTGGGTGACGGGTCTTCTCTTAAACGTGTTTTTGCCTCGAAAATTTCTAAAACTGGCAAATCAAGAAGGCTTAAAAATTAATGAACGAAGTTTTGTATGAAAAATTTTGCATTTTTCCGCTTTCTCGATCTTTTCACGTTTAAAGGGCTATCTTTAGCTCTGTCATATGTAGAGCGTGTATTTTTAAGCATTTATAAAATTGAAGCGTACTTTATGGGGCAAAAAATTTGTTCAATTTACATAAAGTTAAGATTCAAATCGATTTTTAGCCTATTTAAGACTTTTTCAAAGCTAGGAAATCCCCTTGAAGTTCAAATTCGCTACTTATTTCCAAAATGGTGATAAGAAAAAAAATATCCCCCCCACAAAGTATGCTTCAAATTTATAAATGCTTAAAAATACACGCTCTAGTCATATGTATAAAAAAAACGCTTCAGAAATGAATCAGAAATCTATGTGTATATGTAGTGTTTTTTTTTCTGTTTAATTTCTGACAGAACTGGAGAGAGCCCGCCCCTAAGGGAAGAAATGAATCAGAAATTTTTTGAAGTGTTTCTGTTATTGCTTCGACTGTTTCGACGGCCGATTGCTTTTGAGCCCGCCCCTAAGGGAAGAAAAACTTATCCTTTTATTTTGAAAATGAATTTTTATTCCTCTCAAGTGAAGACCATAAATGCTCCTTGATTTTCTGCACTAGTTTAGCGTGCTGAGGTTATTAGAAATCGTTATATATTTAAGTAAATGATTTAATTTCTTTTGCAACTTACCAACACCGCCAAGTACGGCGTTTGTTTCCAATTTGGCTTTCTTTGTGGCAAGATCCTGATTATTGTTGTCGGATGCGGGCGCCATAATTGCTGCTTGACTTAAAAGCTCGTCGCTTCCGCGCTAAAAATAAAATGGAGGAAAAGGAAAACTTTAGAACAAAATATTTTTACATAAATATTTGTTTTTCAGTATTTATACAAAGGAAAGTACTCCACGCAAAGTGGTACTCGAAAGTGACTGCAGCGAGCGGAAGATTTTATTTTCAGAGAAATATTTTATTTTAAATATTCTTTCATATTAAACCACACAGTCAAACGCACACACACACGTCTCGCAGCAGCAACATCAAAATAATTGTGTTTCTCTGTGCCATCCATATGTAAATAACGTTTAATTACTCATGTTTGCTTTTGCACTTAATTAAGGAAAAAAAAAATAAAAATAAACCAAAAACAAAAGAAAAATATAAAATGTCTGTTCTCACGGATTACCTACTTACACGGATTGAAAAGGGTAATTTTCCACAGAAAAAGTACCTATACTCTCGTCGACTTCCCTACTATAAACTTCCATACGCACAATTACACGCACAAGCACATTCCTCACGAGTGAATATACTACATGCTATCCTGCGTATCGTTCTTCCTTACTTATTTTTTTTTGTGCTTTGAAAGTGAAGGCACATCCCGCCATCCATCTAGTTGCTTAAAGTATTTTACACCGAAATTTCTGCGTCATAAAAGTAAAACAAAGCAAAAGAAAAACACACACAAACACAAAAGAATGTGACAAACAGAAAAATAACATCCTGCAACCGCGCCATCATGCTTTGAACAACATACCGCACAATCGCTTGAAGTGATAAAGTTGACTATGACACTACAGAGAGAGAGAGAGAGAGAGAGAGAGAAGAAAGAGAGAGAGAGAGAGAGAGAGCAACAATACACGCAAACCAACAACAACAGCATGAAAATCAACAGCGTTTTTTCCTGAATCAAGATTAACGCTTGGTGTGCTTTCATTGAGTATTAGACTTAAGTGAAATGAGTGACTTTCATGGAAATAAATATTTTGTTGCATACTTTGAGGCAAAAATGAAAGAATGTGAATTTTTCACAATTGAATGATGGATTCGAATTCACAAAACAATGTTAAGCTTAATTCAGATTTTAATGACCCTTATACTATGCAATCTATGGATCTATTTTAATTGCATTTAATTGCCTGAGTTCCTTCGCAAGGTGTGGGGAATGCACAACAGTCGGGCTTATAAAGCTCTACATGGAATGGAATTAATCCAAAGCAGATTCTCAAAAGCATTCACGAGGAGCTTAGAGCGTGCTTATGACATGCCAATTATTTAAGAGAAAATCTGCTGCTTTTAAATAGCGCGCTTTTTAAAGCCTTAAGTTGGTGAAATTTGGGAAATTTAAAAAATTTAGGACCTCCACTCGGAATCTTTTTTAAACATTTTCAACCATTTTCATGTTGTGCTCATCTACACTCGGTAAACATTTAATTACTTCAAATGGTTTACACTTCCATACACATTTCACTTTCCTTTTTCTTTTTCCTAATAGACAAATATATATACCTACAAAAACTACGCTAGTACTAAAGAAGTCAAGAATGTTACGTTGAGACTTGCCTCCAAGCTGTAAAAAAGAATGAAGTATGAGACTAATTTTCCTGTAAGTCAGTCCATTAGTACAAGTCCGAAATATCAGTCATACCTACAACCACCGACCCCCTCCCCTACAAAAAACGTGCATGAATGACGACAACGGCAGCAGTTCGCTTACCGTTCGGGTGCTTAAAAAAAGCTTTCTTCGCAGAGTCTTAGCACTCAAGTACTTATGTGCCTACTAAGAAGTTTACTGGACTAGATTAGAAAACTTGTGATGGGACTTTTCTGTTTTTATTTACTTCGGAGCACTTGGAAATACACACTTTACAGTAAGAGCATTGCAGCAATTTTCCCTTTTTCCCTCTTTCTTCTTTCACTATATTATTTAAGAGCTGAATGGAAAAGGGGAAACTATGCTGCAGTTTTTTTTTTACGAAAAAAAAAAAACAAAAAAGTTTCACACAAATGAACTGAACGTCGCATTTTCTTTATTCAATTGTTGACAAATGAGGAATTATTTAGAGGGATTTGACATCTTTCTGAAGTACATATTGAGTCAGTCGTCGCGCTTTGACTGCCTCCGATGGAAGAAAGACACAGAAAGACACAAAAAAGAAGCTCAGAATTTATATAAATTTACTTTAAGTGTAAAGAACTTTCGTTTCATCCAACTGCCACACAGAAAATCATGAGAAATTTAATCCTTTTTCCTACCCCTTGAAATATGCAAAATAATTGAGCAAAAGCAAAAAAAAGGTATGCTGAAAAATGTAATGTGAATCAATTTTCAAGCTTTAATGCTGTTTGCAGGGATTTGCTGTCATTGCATTATACTTTAGCAGAGCGCTCTTATCGTTCTCTACACTTCTCCAACCCGTCTTTAGCAAACCTTCAATGCACTACACACACACACACATACATATTTAATACTGTATCTAAAAGCAGACACTCGAGAAAGCATACAGTATGAAGAGAACAAACGAACTCATTCGCAAGCAATTTATCGCATACGACGAAACACACGTTAACACGCACACTCACCACACACACACACACACACAGAAACATTTTCGATTTGAAAGAAAGAAGTAAAAAAATCATATTGCAGGAGCATGAATGCTGAAACTTACGCTTGCTTACACTACTCATCATGCACAAATATCAACTTCTGTACGCCCGCATCACACGTGCATCTACCTTTTGGCACTCTACTATCAGGATTGTCGGTCGTTAGTACGGTTCGCTGGCTTAGCAAGTACGTTGTACGTATGTGAATACACTGCCAGTTGCGTTTGTAAGCGAGCATAAAAGTGCAGGCGGCCAGGTTGGTAGGTAAGCAACCAAGCAAGGATTGAGTGACGTGATGCGGTCTCAACTATCATCCTGCAAGCATACATAGTGCACACAGTAACACGAGCAGGCCTTCTTTCTTCTCACCAATTCCATTTGTATTTGTCTATACTACGTCTGGTGTGTGTGTGTGTGTGTGTGCAAACGTCGAATACCTATATGACCCCATTACCGAGTCATATGGTCCCCCTGTAACGCGTAGCCCCCCAATTCGCCCGACATGTACTCCGTCATTGAGTAAAATTTTATGAATTCATGACAGCGTATGAATATTAAAATCGAATATGTTGCTGTCGATTAAAGGCTTTACGTCTACAACGACGACGACAACGACGACTCTTTGACTCGGACTCGCACTCGCACTGCCTCTGACTTGTCTACCTTTCAGATAGGCATCAACAACATTTCCGATTTGCCGTACGTTGTAGCCGACACTGCAATAAGTACAGAGTACAATGTTGGTCATGCTGCAGGTAGCAATATCTTTTGAAACAAAAAAAGCTTGCAATAACAATTATTTTTCAACACAAATGAACACACACAGAAAAGAATTGAATGGTTAAACACAGAAAATAAAAAAAAACGCCCTTTTAAGCCAGCAACACACCATCCTTTGTGAATTCTACCAAAAGAATTGAGCAATAACGCCAGAGAATACCTCCATATATTTTAATCTTTTAGCATGACGATTGTAGGAGCAGGAGCAGCAAAAAAAAAAAAAAAATGAAGCATATTTCTCAGCGAAAGGCCACATATCAAAAGTTCACAACACGACGTCAACCTGACCCAACATAATAATGATTTTCGTCTTATAGACAAAATTAAAGTATTTTTTTTGCGTATTCAGAAAGCCTTCTCTCCATTTATCACGCGATTCTATAGAATCCCTCTAAATGCAAGCTGCTATTAGTAAAATATGCAAATTAATACACGATATAACATAACAATTGCGGCAAAAAGTTGTATACCTATTCTACGCACACGCACCACAGAAGTCCGAACATGTAATCAATTTAAAAGCGCCATCGTATTACAACTTAATTTGCATATATTAAACTCGAATATTTCATAAATTGAATGTGTTAAAGAATCTTTTTATTAGTGGCTCTTCTAAACATGGAACATGCCGGAAAATGAAACCCATCAATTATGGTTGAAAATTTGTGCTGTTTCCACACACACACAGACAGCGATAAAATTCAAAAGCAATCAAAATGCATATCCGTTACATGCGGCGGCAGCACAATATGCGAGAAAGTCAAGCTGTATTCCATTGCCAGACCGAACGAACTAATAAAAGTGCCACACACACACACATACACGCACATAAGCACCTACTCAAATGGTGAGTGAACTTAAATAAATCAATTATTTGGAAAATATGTTGACAAAAATTGTTGGTTTTATATACTTAGGTACTCTTAGGGCTTGAACGGAAGGACTTAGTTGGCTCTCAACCAGAATGATGATCATTTTGCTTAAAATTTAATGCAGCTTCTCAAAAGTGCATGATCCTTATTATATACCTACCTACATAATATATTATTGATATAATATGAAAAAAGCAATTAGGGGTCGTTCCTCTCACAATGCTGAAAATTTCGTTTTTGAGAGATCAATCGATCGATTGATTGATTGATTGATGAAGCTCACATTTCCGACAGGGTCATTTCAAAAGCTGAAGCGAAATCTTCATGCACTAAAATTCCTCTTTGTACGTGCTCAAACCGAAAATGCCTCGCAATCATCCAATTTCAACCGAATAATGCGTTGTGTGTGATACGAAACTCAATAAAATCCGCTTTGGCTTTAGGTGTTGATAGAGTTTTTGGAAAATTTAATAAACCTAACCGATGACATCTCTTCTCCGTTGCACTCGACACTAAATTGAAACGAATTACACATGTCAATTCCACTCACGCAGATAGAATTTTTAATTTATTTTTGCTAAAATGCTCAATTTTCAGGCACAATACTTTTTTGAATATCAGAAACAAAAAAAAAAAAAAAAAAATTAAATAAAAATAAACCAAATCCTCTCAATATAAATCGCGAAAATTGCATTGAATATTAAAGAGTTCATTCAGTTTAGGCGTTGAAAGGAGGACTCAATTCTGTCCGAATCCACTGTCCATCTACGTAGTAGTCTTTGATAAAAATATCAAAATAAAAATTATTCTCATAAAAAAATATCATTATCACGAGGGCGTGGCAGTTGGCCATTCACGCCTGATCACATCCCCGAATTCTATTATTCAGTTTTATACGGTAAACTGGATCCCTACTCGGAAAGCAATTCTATTCGAATTGTTAATCCGAACACCCGACACTCGAACAAGAGAGAAGTATGGAACGTTCGAATCCGAGCAGATCTTTGATCGAGTCGAACTACAGAGTAAGGGCCCAGCATTTCCAATTCTACGATTATCTTTCTCTGAGCATGTCACTGAAATTAAAACACTACAATTTTTGGACTTCATATGAGCCCCTTTTTGCCTGTCTCGCCAGTGTTCCGACCACGTCTTTTTCCAATTAAGATCCAATTTACACTAATCGTTCAGTCATATCTCTCCATATCTGATCGCCGATTCGTTTCGATCTTGATGTAAAAGAGGATATAAAATTTCTTGATAATCCTGTAGAGCTTAGTTCTTGGCTGTTACAAAATCCACGCGAAACTAATACACCATGTTCCTGGTAAAGGTGAGTGTAAAATGAGAAAATCAAAATATCATGACAACTTTGCCGCTACTTTTGGGTTTCTCGTTAGAAAAATACCTAGGTCCGGAAATAAATACGCAAAAATATAAATAAGAAAAAAAAAATGTCAAACAAACAAACAGACAGTCGGACAGCAGAGTCATACGAACAGACGCAGAACATTCAAACTTTGGAACTATGGAGCAAAGAAATTGAAACAACTGAAGCTTCAAAACGCTAGACAATATGAAAGCTAGCTCTCTCTCTCTCTCGCGCTCTCTCTCTCTCTCTGCTCTCTCTCTCTCTCTCGCTGCGGCTTAAAGCACACGTAAAATAAATACCAGCAACAAGGATGTGAATAACACCAGGATTTCGCTTGCCACTTTTTTTGTTTCCTTTTTGTGGGTTGATGTGTCTTCATTTCCCTAATACCAAAACATCAACAAAACTCTTGACGTAATGGAAAAAAAAAACAGAAATATTAAGCTTTACCATATAATATGTAGACCGTAGTAAATAGACAAAAAGAAGATGAACGAAGGCTTCCCAAGCGCTTAACCAAAAATGACATGTTCGTGGAAGAAAAAAGTAAAATTATTAGACATTTGAGAATTTTATAGAATAAAAACGGAGAATGCGGGGGCCGGGGGCAAATAAAAGCAGGTAGGCGAATCCTCAAAGGAACACAATTCGCGATGAGTAGACATTTTTATGGCAACGAGCTTTAGATGCAAATGTAAGTACATTCCTAGAAGTAATATAAAGTAGTAATAAGATTGCTTTTTACCAACCAGCGAGTAAACTAGAGAAAGAGGGCGAGATAGACCGACAGAGAGAGATTTGAAGCGAGAGGGGGTTGGTATATTAAAAATGCCAAAGGCAAGGTTAAAATGTGAAAAATCTTGCTGTGATTCTGACATTCAAAAATGCTAATAATGACGAGGATTTATGAACTTTTAAGACATTTAAAAAACAAAAAACAAAAATCTTTTTCGCTACTGACGTCCTTTCAAATGAGATCTCACGGTTAAAACGTTCACAAATAATCCGATAATTCTTTAAATATTTAATCAGAAAATTCTTACCGAATCTTTTACTCCCGACCAAGGATGAAATATTCCATCATTTAAATAACATAAAACCAACCTTAAAAGAAACCAAACCAACAATAAATCAAAGCAATAAATTCTGCTTAGAGTATTTTTGCCTTATTGACAAGGCTTACAATTAAATCTTGTTTACGAAATTTATCTGAAGAGCAAATAAAATTGATATTTCAATTCCACAAAAACCAGAACACACCTGAATGTACAAACAATATACATAGGTACCTATGTATATATATCAATTTTTTCTCCTCATTTGGCCTAGAAATTAAGTAGGTAATAAATATTTAACAAGCCGAGCATCACTTGCTATGGAAGCGTAACCTCAGCAGGCATTAGTATATCCCAGCGACCGAGCGAAGGAAAACGAACGACCGAGCGAAGGAGCTGGACTGAATTGTCAGCTGACTTAATAGAACAATATGAACTGGCCATCTCTCAGTTTGCGCAAGTTTTAGCACGCTTTTTAGATAGAGCAATAAATTATCCGAAATGAATACGAAGTAAAGTAACGCAAAGACGGACAATCCTACGTTGGTCCGTTGGTCGGTTGGTCTGTCGGTTGGACGGTTGTTCGTTTGGTTGGTTGAATTCCTTTGGCCCCCAAAAGCTAAATAACAATAGGCAACAGCTGGGAGCTAAAATATTCCTACGATACACAACAAAATGAAAAATGTGAATTGGCTCATTACTATAGTCACCTGCCTGGCAACATAAATACTTCCTGAGGAATATTCCGAAAGCTTAAGGTGTATTAGCTTTTCTAGGCTTTCATAGCGTGTCCCCTGATGCTGCTGCTGCTGCTGTGGTCATCTAGAACGATCTCCTCTCGCCCCTAATTCACTCTACCTTCTTCGCTAGGATAATATAGCTCGAGTGATATTTGAAAATATTTATTTTGAAAAGTACCACTGCTCAATGTGAAGGAATCGTTAAGCGTTACATTTTGGCCATCATTCGTCGTATCCCTTGTCAAGTCATTTGCTAACCGATACGGCATGTTACAACACAGTGCACACACAGCAGCATGATTTAAGCGAATACGATGAAAATAGACATCTTCAATTAGGGGGGGTTGAGTAGTATTTTTCCCTTTGACTATGTGCAGCAGCAGCAGCAGGAACAGCAGCAGCACCATTAAATATTTGCAATAAGCTTCGCCAATGGGAGGCGGAGGCGCGTTCAGAATCTGTTGCAATACAATTTAAAGGCGGCACACGGCCATAGCGATGGCTGGCAAGAAGAGCAAGGCAATCAAACGGGCTAGCAACTTGAAACCTATTTTATAGCACAATTTGTTTGCATATTTTAAATAAAGGGGCAATATCGCGGTGGCGCAGCGAGGAGCGGACGAGCGGATGAGCTTTCGCGCTTTTGTTGTTGAAATAAAATATATTGCGTAAAAGGCACAACAACAACACACAAAATGGAATGAACGGCCAAACGCAGAAGCAAAAGAAACGAAGGAACGAACGACAGAATGAATGGACGGATGAATGGACGTTGGAGTCTAGTTTAGTAGGGATGAAAGAATTACAAAAGTTTCGAGAAGTGGTAGCGATTTGTAGCAATTTCAGTAATAGGTAGCAGCCAGCACACAGCAGAGTCGGACAGTGAGAGGCCACCCAGTCACAAGAAAAATAACATAATTTTCCGCAGTTAGAAAAAAGTTTTGCTCAGGCATTTATCACTATTTTTTATTCCTACTGCGAGTCGTGGTATTCCAGTTGGACTGATGTCTTCATTTTCATTTAACTTTTCTACTTTTTCTTTTGAATTTGCTCCTTTTTTCCTTTTTTTTTTTTTTTTTTTTTTTTTTTTTTGACAGGACGTTTGAGTAGTTATTTATATACATATATATGGGCTTAGGGGAAGGGGGAATACGATTTTTGTTTTTCTCTTCTTTTAGTATCCCCACAGGCATGCGATTACTGACTGACTGACTGGCGATTCACTTGAAAAACTGGAGGTCTTAATACTTGGCCGTATACACTTCAACTTTGTCGTATAAATTATTCAAAGCATGTGCACGACTTTATGGTTTGTTGGGAAAAAATAAAATCATGTGAGTGGGGGGCTTGTGGGTGTGTGTGTGTGTGTGTGTGTGTGTGTGAAATGTAAAGGTAAACGGCACAGTGCGCGGAAGTGCGAGTTCAACGAGCACGCTGACGTGCTATGTCGAATTGAAGTGAAACATTGACGTAGACGTTGAAAATATTTGACATGCTCAACTTTTATCGTCTTCAAAAAATTTAGGCAGCAGCAGCAGCAGTAGAAACAAATTTCTTCTTATTTTTATTTCCGCTTTTGCCTTCTCCTCTTTATGTTCGTTCAATTCCATACACACAACATACACATTCGATATATGAATGTTTTTTATTTTGATTATTTGAATTCTTGAACGGCACATGTGCGGCGGTAGGATTTCCCGGATATAAAATCGTCTAAAATATGTTTTGAGTTTCTCCTCTCTCCCTTGCCTACTTTATGCATCGCTTTGCTTTGCTTCGGTTTTGCCCTCCCCATCTCATTCTCCGAATCAATTCGAAATATTACTTTCAATTGGTCTTTTCTTCTATTCCTTCGACTCGGCGCGGTTTGGCACGCACGTTTAACCAGAGCGTTATCTGCTTCTTTCTAATACGTTAGTTACAAATCATGTGCACATTTCCTAGCTCTCTGCATACCCCACACACACACACACACACGCACACATGGCAGAAATTCATTCCGTTATTGCGGTGTCAAATTTCTATTTTATTTTATTTTTTCCATCACTTTATTTGAGTGCCAGGAAAATTCGACATTTTTGCCCCACACCCCCCCTTGACGTTCTAGAGTTCCTTTAAGAACATTGAAATTGAAATTTAAATGATATCGGCAACTTTCTCTGGAAAGATCTCTTCGAAAGTTTTTCAAGTTATTACATGGTCTGTTGCTGTAGTATTTTCCGAATTCGTTTTCCTTTCATTTCAAAGAAAAACGGAAATAAGAAAATAAACACAAATCCTTTGAAATATGAGCTTTTCCGAGACTTACTACTTTCTTCTTGATTCTCATCTCGTTCAGTTGGTTTAATATAATTGAGTTGTTTGCATAGTCGTCATCGTCGTCCATCGGGAGTGCCTCTTACGGGTAAAGTTTTGAATAAATTTTGCAGTTAGCACAATTTGGGCAAAGTTTTTCCTACTTCTTTTGAAAAGTGACTTCTGAGAATTGAAGGAAGTGAACGAATTGAAAAGAAAAGTGCATCTTATTATACAGGCAATTAGTTGCTGCTCTCACACGAATCATTGAAGGCAGACACTCGTCTAATTTCAATAGAGTGAAAACCGTGAAAACCTTAAATACCAAACCTCAAATCGTTTGTAATTACATTTTTCTAATTGAAAATAGCGGGGTGGAGAGAAGGGCGATTGAAACGATGCTGATTAGTCAAGACATGCCCAACATACATATAACGACGACGACCCTAAAAGTGTGCTTCAAAAGTTTAGGATCGATAGTAAAAACCGCAACTTGTGCACCAAAATCGAGCATAAAATAACCCAAATGAGCAGAATGGCTACGTAATGGTTTGGCAGACAACGACTATGACGACGACGACGTTAACGACGACACACAGAAAACTAAAACGGAAACAAGAAAATGACATCCATTAACACACCTATTAATCAAAAGAATAAAAGTAAAAATAAAAAAAATAGCGGAAATTCATAGCACAACCAACAACAACAGGATGAAGGACAACATTTGACGACAGCACTAAGCCAGATGACTTCAGATATACTCGTCGTATGAATGTATGAACACAGTACGAGTATCCAAAAGAAGTTCAGTTCGGTCTAGTCATTCCGCAATTCTACCGTTTTCGGCTGTCCTCAACTAACTTGACATGTCCTGCTGTGCAACGCGCCATAAACGTCAGCTTTGAGTGGAAATTATGAGTAAGGTGACAAAAATATGAAAAAAAAAAAACGAAGAAAAAAATATGACAAAAAACGAAGTAGGAGAAGCAGAAACCATGAAGCCAACATGAATTCAGCCAACCAATTCAATGTCGATAAAGAAAGCGGTGAAAGCAAGCAGGAAAAAAAAATCAAGCATCAAAAATGAAAATGTCAACCGGCAAGGCATGTGAACGCAAAGAACAGCAAACATCGCTAGTAATATGGGAGGAGAAAAAAAAGAGACAACAAAAATATATATAAAAAAAAAGAAACAAAATAGAACGAAAGTGGGTGGTGATGACCAATTTACTTAACGATAATCGAGGGAGGTTGCTTTAGAAAGTAACATAAACACAGAGACCATACCACACCATACAACGCCATACCACGCCACACCACAATGCCATTCCATTTCCAAGGAGCTCGAAGCTCTAGCCAGCTTGCTTAACTGGCTAAATAGGCATGGAATGGCTTTTGTAATTCCATAAGCTAAGACTATGGTCACCCTTAAAACCAACAAGCACAAACGACGAACCACCGAAAGCAAATGAGCAAGACTAAAAGACACTTCCGCTTCCGCTGGCAAACTGTAAATGGACATCAGGAATCAGACAGGTGACTGAACCAATTAACAAGAAAAGTTCTAACGTCAATCGTACCTCGACTGCGATGCGATGCGAAGCGATCTTAATGTCTTCAACGTTGCCATTGGAGTCGAGGAAATGTACACTGTAAGAAAAACGTCTATAAGAAAAACCACTGTAAGAAAAAAAAAAAATAAATCCGCTTGAAGGGATTGATATTGTAAATCTTTTAATGCTCCTGATTCTTTCTCCAGCATAACTGTACTTTTTACGATAGTTCAGCAGCCATTCGCCATCATCGATTATCAACGGAGCGGAGCTAAAATGTCAGTGTTCCTGCAGTCGTAAACGATTGCAAATGTCACAGAGGACAACGCACAAGGAGCCAAGATACGAGTTATACGAATAGAATAGAAAATTAGCACACTAAGATAGCTTGTGGTTACGATCTGTGACAATGTTAGTTGAAGCGAAGGTAATCACGAAAGTGGAGCACGTCGAAAGTGGAAAACGTAGACGACGATGACGACGACAACAGCTGCTTCCCCAATAGTAGCACCGCCGCCATCATCCCCACCCACACCGTAAGCAAGAAATTAGTAAGAGACACCACAAGCAAAATGCCGACGAATGGCTATAAACTTTACTAAAATAGAAGAAGGATATTGTATGAACGAAAAGAGAGAAAGAACATTTTATAGAAAAAAAAAAGGAAAACGAAAAAACCTTGACTACGCTTAAACGACCACAGACTGAAGTATGAAATACGGCAGGCAACAAAGCAGCACAGCACAAGGCACAAAACACATCAAGTGAAAATGTCTCACAAGTTGCAAATTAATTTCTCCTAGGATTCAGAATTCAGGTTTCGAGCACAATGTTTTAGATAGAAAGAGATATAAAACGAGACGAGACGAGACGAGACAAGAACGGTGTGGTATCGGAAAATGGCGCCTAAAGCAGTTCGCTTAGCTAAGTGGTGTGAAAGGTGAACTGACTGAAATATTGCGACACCTGGCGCATTAAGGTCTACCAAGAAAAATAATGTCCCAAAATTGTTCCGCCTAAAGGTCGCTCTACTTTTCCTAGGACATTAACCGCCCCTACTATTTTGCCACCCATCGCCTCGCCTCTCGCTTCGCATCGCATCACACCGCACCGATACGATAATGACAAGCCAGCGTACCATCGTCAACAGTAAAGCGCCACTAACACCTGGCGTTACTAGGTATCATAGCATATTCCATTAGCAATTATGAATATGGAATGCTCCGGCAATGATGACTTCACACACACATACACACTACAAGAGTGCAAAAGGGGGTCCACAACCAACTTTTCTTATCATAGGCTGTGAGAATGTCCTTGGATAGTGAGTGGCGCGCTTACGTCTTAAAAAGCTCGGTTTTAGTGGTTTACTTTTCAAGTACCCACACATTTGCGGTGGGCAAGTGTCTCTCTCTCTCTCTCTCTCTCTCTCTCTCTCTCTCTCTCTCTCTTATTCACCGGTTACGCTAGAGAGATTAAGATTATTATCAAGATGAACTTTTATGGGTTGTAAATTCAGAAAGCAGAATACGGAATGTCGGATTCCGTTGGACAAAGACGTAACTGTAATGCGAGTGACAACCGGCTACGCTGCTTCTGCTTCTGCTGCTGCTGGTTGTTAATGACGAGACTATAAAATTTATTTGCAAAAAAGTTGCGCTTAATTCTGCTTTTCTTATTCTTGAACTTAACTTTCGTCATAAAATTTTTAGATCGCATATGTATGCACGGTATTTTCATTGCTACTTGAGGGTAATGAGTACGCTCGGCTTCAAGCGACTTTCGGAATGTTAGGGGCTTAAAAAATTTCAAAACTGAGTAAAATTCTACGCGCACGCTTCTCTAGCAGACTGTGTTTTTATGATTATTAAAAGCAAAAAATTTTCTTCATTCAAGTGAGGGGACAAACTCCTCACCCACCCATCCTAAATAGCTCTAACAAATTAATTCCACGCATAATTTCCAAACAAAATAACGGTCCTTTTTTTGTAAATTTAAATGAGTAAATGAATTTTGAAGTCATTTTTCTAGTCAGTTATCCTTGTCAATCTTAATTAATGAATGAAACGTCATTTAAAAGGCAACGGCGAAAAGCAAGAAACCAAAAAAAAAAAAGAACAGCGCATAAATTGTAATTAACAAAATAGCTGCCAAGACAATGACAGCTTCAAAATACAAATTTACTGTCTCATTATCAAGAAGATGCACGCGCTGTCGCTGCCATTATCGTTGCCGCCGTCGCCGCTGCTAGTGCTGGTGATGGATTCTGCCACAAAATCCATTTGCATGATGGCAACAAACACACAAGACAACAAAAGCAATGGCGGCGGCGGCCTGGGTAAGAAATGAAAGGCAAATCATTGGACGTTGATACAAACACAACAGACAGACAGACATGATGCTCGAGCTCATGCAATTTATTGCCTGATTGCATCCGTCCGGCCTAAAGATGCCTAATGCACACGTTGGCCAATAGTGCCAAATACCAATGCCACAGCCCAACACCCGAATACCCCAAAACACTCGCACACTCATACACACTTACACCTTTATAGCTACGTAAGTGCAAACTCAAAAGGATCTATTGCAATGCCCAGAGTTTGTGTATGGTGAAAAGCTCTGAACGGATTTCAAGTGATAGTGCGCGACCAGGACGAGTGAGAATTATCCAAAAGAATTTCAAAATTTGAGCTCAATAGCCCGATGAGAGAGAACAACGCCAAAGCAATATTCCATCAAAAACAAAAAATATACATATTTGTGTGTATATCATTCAAAATACATACCAACGGGACGAAATGGATGCATCAACTATAACCCGGTGACGACAACAAGTACAAACGAAATTAAACCGAACACAGTGCAAGAGAGGGATCCCTCTCTATCTGATGCACGACCAAAGCGAAAGCCAAACCCAAGTCAAAACAAAATTCGAATTCGAAACCATAATTTCCCGTAAAGGAAACACTAGAAACGTAATGACATGTCGCGCCACGGTGTACAGCACAGAAGAGCATTATGGCCGCAGAACGTATGCACAAATACGCGGCAAAAAGCATGAACAGCACATGACTGCGGTTTAGAGACTACATTATGAAGAAATGCACGAGCGTTTGTCCTTTGAGGAAACGCATTTACATATGACGAGCACACACAAGCACGCACAGACAGACGGACATTTATTCGTGGGGACGTGTTAGTTTACATCTGTCGAGGTACAAATTTACCGCAAACGCCACAATAAACGCGCCACACAAAAGCACAATTGGTGGACTAAGCTCCCCTCCCCCCACGTCACAAACACATACAAATGCTTCGATGCTTTTACTACTCGTTAAAGAAAAAAAAAAAACACAAACACACACACACAATACAATTCAACGAGCATATCACAAGTAATACGAGTAAAATGAATAAAGCGAAGCATATTTCGAAGGGCATATCACAGCAGAGCAAGAAGAATGGGTCGAATAATATGCTTTCAAAACCGCTTTTCGGTTACGTAACAATTGTTTCGCTGCAAAAACAGATGCACGATGAACACGCACACACACGCATCAACACGCACACGAACTCGTTACGTCTTACACACTCATTATGACGCATCTGAAAGTCTAGCAAAGAGACAATTTTCTATAAAGCCCGGTGTAAACAGAGTTGAAAAATCTTGCACAAGGACGAAACTCAAACAAAAAAAAACCTTAAAAAACTATATACAAATGTCGCACGTACATCTGCAAATCTACATCTATAATTATATAGGAAGAAATATATGCATGTATATAAATTTGTGTATCTCTGCAAAGTCTAAGGGATTTCGGGCAATACTCAAAATGAGAGCGAGAGGAGGATGAACTTTTGGTAATTATTACAGACGAAAATTTCGAGTGGATAGCGCAGAGTGTCTCAGCCAATGCGTTGTACGTGTTTGAGTAGTATGAAATGGATTAGAGCATTTGGGCATTGTTCTCATTGCCAACAAAAGAGGACATGACTGCAAAAACCACATCAGAAAGAAAATTAGGTAACAGCTTGTGGCTAAAACTGGCACAATGAATTGTTTGCACATCCTCTTCTCGTCCTTCTCCATGCCTTAATTTTTTTTTCTTGCCTCTGTTGGGCAAGTGATTTCAATGAGGGATTTTCCTTGAATTCTTCTAACTCTCTTTCTCTCCCTCTGTAATTCCCTGTTCGTCTTCTTACTTGTTTGTAAAATACTGATTTTTAACAAATTTTGTGACTTTTGAAAAGATTGACTCTGTCGGGGTTGGTAAAATGGGTTTTGAAAACCATATATATATATACTTATATATGTAAGCATAGAGTAACGCAATAAATTATGCTTGGAAAATGAACATATTCTCTTCGGTGAAGGTATGATTATGAAACGATGACTAGATCAGTTACTGCAGTCGGCGGTAGTCAAGGTCAATTTCATCTGGTTTTCTTGAAGAGTGCAAATGCTTTTCAGGTCCCTTTTGCCGGTCATGAAATGCTTGTCAGTATAACAATCAGTCCCTGGTTCATTCTTTTGAATTGACCTCAGCCAGAATTAAGACTTGATATATGTTATATGGCCAAGAGAGATATCACAATGATATTGTGGTATTATAAACACTGCAACGTAAAAAATTTAATGAAACTTGATCATACTTTTGCGTCCTACAATGTTGAAAATTTCATAATTGTCTTGCCTTTGGGCGAAATCCCAGAAGCGGCGGCATTGTGTGCCAAAGGAAAACAGGGGAAAAATTAAAAATTCCCTTAGGGTTAAAAACAGAAACATGCATGGCATATACACATACATAATCATGTTAAACAATGATGAGTTGCATCAGTTTTTATACGACATTGTGGTCAAACACATCGCGCAACATGAGTAGTCGTCGGCGGTTTCCTGTTCATCAGGTCTTTTGTTAAACTTACCGCAGCTTAATCAGCGCGAATGCATGCATATGCAAGCATATAGTGCCATACGAAAGCTACATATCTACGCAAAGGGATACACACAGACAGCTGGGTAATTTCATAAAACAAATTCCTTCACATTATTTCATTTAAAGCGCAAAAAAAAAAAATAAAAATTAAATCCGCATATTTCCGCTGATAAAGAAAAATTTTTTTTTTATTTCCTTTGTAGGTTATCGGTTGGAATGCCTGAAAATATGCTTTATTAATATACTTTTTATAACTGATATTAAAGCAATAAGAGAAAGTAACAATTTTATGAGTTGTGGTCGGCGGGGGCGATTCAGAAGTAGACTATCCGTTGTTTTTAGAACGGAGTAAGTTTGACGGGCTTTGGACATTGGGGTATTGTGTTTCGAAGAGCGTTGTAAGCTTGTAATCAAAACGAAATTACATTACTCAAATCCCCAGGGGCAATTGGAAAAAATAGTATATAAGGAAAGGAAGAAAAAAAAAAAATACTATATGGCTTAATGTTGTTTTCGCTGATAAACTCGAACGAAATTCATTTCCGGTTGATTTCATTTGCGAACAGAAATTAAAGCGCAATTTATTCTATTAAAAAATAACATGCAATTAAGAAAAATCCATTACGCTTAATTGAGTGCAGTTAGTGACGGTAGTTTGTAGCACTCCGATGATAAGTGTTTATCGGAAATGTAAGTGCGAAGAGTAAGGGTAAGTAACATTTTTTTCGAAGTGAAAATTCCATGAAATTTTTTGCTTTGCTTTATCGAACTCTCTGCGGCAATAATTCCATTCCGTCAAATGTACAAATTGTACGGGAACTTTGCCCTAAAGTCAAGAGAACAAAAAAAGGTGAAGTAAAAAAAAAAAGGAAGAAAAAGGAGAAAAATTAAAACTTCGGTAAGAGAGCAATCAAAATCGTTTACAATCATAAATAAAAAAGGTCGAAGGAAAATTCTTATGCAAATCAAAAAAGTGCAAAAATTCTGGCCTCGCTCCTGTACGATTGATGTTTTTGCTGTTGTTGTTGTTGTCGTCGTCGGTGGCGTTGTTGATTTTAACACTTTCAACAAAATTGATTTATGCAAATTCCTTTTTGTTTGTGTTCTAGCCAAAAAAGAAATATTTTGTTTTTCGAAAAAGGAATTAAGAGAAAAGGATCGGAATTTTGTTTTTTTTTTTTTTAGTGAATAAATTGACATTTTTTGACATCATTCGTCATATTTACATTCCCGTTGCTCTTCTAGCAACCCAACATCCGCATTTGATGTCTATGCTTACGATACATTGCTTCTGTACTTCATAGCCCCCCGAGCGTTGGGGCTCGTTACGTATTGAAAGTTGTTGCCGTCGTCTTTCGATGATAGTGAATGAGTGGGAGACGACGGTGCAACACTTCCGGTTTCCGTTTGAATTTTTTTTTTTTGTTGGTTTTATTTGGGAATTTGTGCTTTTTACCGTTATTTTGCTATTTTCTCCCATTTCTTAAAAAAAAAAATTTTTTAAGTGAAAAAAGGGAAGGGAAGAAAACCTAGAATAAAGCTCGGGCTTAGCTGGGTTGGTGCCTGTCGGTTTTATCGTTTGTTTTGTTGATGATTTGGCTTTCGCTGGTATTGTTCTTGTCTATATATCCTGTTACGTTTTATCCTCTTGGCCAATAGGCAATCATCGTCGTCTTCATCATCATCATCATCATGATCGTTGCACGTTTTTTTCTTACATTTCCTGATGAAAGCCGGCGATTCCTCCTTCTCTCTTCGATGCTATTTCCTAGTCGGTTTGCTATTCGAGACTCCTTGTTGTTATCTTCGCTTTGAGGTCTTGAGTAGCTTCATTGCTTTCGGGTTTTCTGGGAAAATCCTGTTCATTTTCATGTACTTTTTTTTCTCTATTTCTTTACATCGTTTCGATTTTTTTTTTTTTTTTTGCTTTGTTTTTGTAGTATCGACCTTTTTTGTGCACTCGTTTGTATGAATTTAGTGAGGTTAGTTGATTGAAATTAATTCAGCAATGGACTTTCAATAGATTCGTAGACTAGTTTAATGGGGGAGGTACTGATTTCTGCTTGCAAATGAGATTTATAGGATTGAAAAAAAAAAAGAAAAAAGAAAATGGAATAATAGAAGAACAATACAAAATATAGAATAGAATTGGAATTCTTAAGCGATTTGAAGTCAGATAATCTTTTCGTACAAACAATCAAAAAATCAAATAAAAGCACGAAGTTCGTTCCAGAAATACACATGAAAGCTCACACAAAGCACAATGCCATTAATCGATTATCAACGTGAATGTGAGCGGTTGGGATGGGATGGAATGAAATGTGATGTGATGCGATGCGATGGGCCGGGGATGCTGAAAAAACTGAAAGCAAAACTCAAGTAATGTGTATAATAAGAAACCATAATAAAGTCGGTACACAAAGGACATAAAAGGTGAGCTCTGCCGCTGCTTTGAGGATGTGGTATGGTAAATATGGTAGGTGGAAATTAATTGGTTTCTTATAAAATCAATAAAAGCACTTTTTCCCCCCCATTGATGTTGGAGAACCCTTTAATGGCATTATGTTCTTCCAATATTATTTCGTAAAAGAGGCATCGTTCTGAGACAAAAGAAAATCGGCTTTTGTTCATGAATAGACATGAAAAAAATGTATTGAAAAAAAAAAAAAAAATTGATTTTAATGATGAGGGAAATCTTTTGTAGCATCATATCCTAAGGGTCATTTACCCAATTTCTTGCCTTCTAAAGAAAACCTTAAAATAGACGAAGTTCAGTCATGGTCGGCAATTATAATATTGTTAACAATGCCAATCATGGAGGAATAATTAAAAAGGGAGTGGGGCCATTTGTTTAAGAATTACATAGATAATGAAAGGTCTCTTTATCTTGGAGTCTTCTTAGAAATTTTTTTAGACATACAAATGCAGCCACCAATTGTTGCCCAAACAATTTACGTATCAATAGAAATGATTTCATTTTAAATTATTTCTCTAGGAGTCATTCAGTAAAAAGGATTTTGCAGACCTGCTATGCACAAGTAATCATCCTACTTAATCCTTTCAAAGACTCTACGAAACCATTTCAATACACTTTGCTTCAAATTGCAAATCCAAATAGAAGGAACATTGGCCTACAAGAAAACATCCATTTGCTTTCGAATCCGTTTCCTCCAATTCCTTTGGTAGCTCTAGAAACTCTGCCCTTCCACTAAGCACACACAATATGCAACCGCCCGCCCGCCCACTTTTAAACGTCTTTTTGCATTAGACAGAAATTGTCGTTCTAATACAAAATCCTACCCGTTGTTGCACAATTCACGCTCAAGTTATGAGATGGTTAAGGAAAAGAAAAAGAAAAAATGAATAAAAACTTCGAGGCACCATACCGGAAACGAGAAATTGAAAAGAAAAAGAAACCATTTCCCCTATTACGGCTATATATTGCACATCAGTATGGCGTGCAATGGAGATGGTGCGATGGTGATGGCGATACCGACGGTGCTACCGATGACGACGCTGGTATTGCTGGTGATAGTGCCACGGCGGCGATGGTTGCAATGATTTCGCCTGACCTGAATACGTTAAATGAGTTTTCTGTGGCGTCCGTTTATGGTTGTTGCCTATGCAGCAGTGGCAGCAGCAACCTGTTGCCTTTCTCCAACAATGCAGTCTCAAAGGATCTAACAATATAAACACACACACAAACACACAGATAGATGTCATATCCTGATGTAGCCTGGAGTAAGGCATAAATTAAAGTTAAAAGCAAACAATGGCTAAAAGTGGTGTAAAAAGTTAATTATCTTTATGTCTTTTTACATAAATTTATTGATTTTCTCTCTAAAAGTCCCCTGATTTGAAGAGATAACGAAGATTTGTTTTTTTTTCTTTCGTGATTAGACTTGTTTAGGTTTGCGAATGGAGAATAGTTTTTGCTTTGCTTATCTCAACTAAAAATATCAAATATCGAAAGTTATCAGCTCGATAGATAGCAAGTCGCTGATAAGATATCTGATATGATAATTGGTCCCACCGTTTCTGATACTTTTTCTTTTGCAAAAAAAAAAAAAAAATAAATATTGCAATTTTCTTTAACAAACGCTAACCAAACTTCAGCTCAAAGCAAATGTAAACTTATCCGTAAGCTCATATAACTATTACTTCCAATGCTCGACGGCCCATGACGGCGCACTTCTAACTGACCGACTCTGACGCTGCCTCTGCCTGTGCCTCTCCCTCTGACTGACTTGGTCCAATAAAAATATTTCATTAACTCCCACAAGAACCGAAAGACGACACCACTCAAGACAACGACGACGAATGCAAAACTTTTCGCAATTATAAGCCTGCAAAAGTTTATGAAAAGTCATGACAGTTGTTTATAAAACTCAAGACGACAAGAGACAACACGATCGCAACACGTCTCGATTGTATAACGAGAATTTATATGACAAAACTTGTATGTATACAATGTATACAGCACACACAAAAGGCGACCGATATGACATTTAAAACTTCTAAGACCGATTCATTGAGACCAACAAGACACAGAGGCTTCAACTTCAATTTAGAAATGAAATGCTACAGCCACACAATGTCATAGTTCTGTTCTCTTTTCCTCTTTGAGTTTTTCCACCACTTGTGACCTTATTCCTTTATGCGCTTTTCGATGTGCCGTGTCTTCTCACCACACATATGTATGCAAGCTTTCATTTCTATTGTTATTATTGTCTTATTTAAACTGTTGGAAAAGTTGAAATTGTATATCAGAACGAATCGAAGCTAAGAGTTAAATGAAGTGATGATATGGTTAGACAAATAAACAACGACAAATGTTTTACCATTTGATGTTGTGTTTGTGTATTCCATTAGCACACACACACACACACATTGAATTAGCTCGAAAGTGTGTCATGTTAAAGGAATCAAATGAAATTTGTAGTCCTTTTAGAAGATGCGCGAGCAAGAGTTGTGGAATTCGAGAAAGGGGGGCTTTGTTGTTTTTTTTTTTTATGTGGAAAAGCTCTATCGAAATTTAACTTACAACCGAAATTGTTGGAATACGGAATTTTGTCTATTTGTAGTAAAAATCGAATGTAAAACAAGTAAGTCAGGCGAGACCGACAATACAATACCCGACACAGACACACCAAATTTTGTCAAGATCTCAATTCGATAAGATAACTGTATACTTAGACAGACAGACGACGGACAGACAGCAGAGAATCAGAAGACGGCGGACAGCAATTTTTGGACATATTATGGTTAAATATGATCATATCGAAATTTACAAAATAATCTAAAAAACTTCGTTTAATAGAGATTTTTGTGATTTTGTAACAAAATATACTGGAAGGTACCCAAAAAATGTATCCAGCGGCATTCTACTAACGTATTTTTACTTGTGCCCGTGAGCACGCACATAAATTTGTCAGGATAGCTCAATTCCTTCGGATAGAAACTGTATAAAGACAGATGAGGATGGCTAAATCGAATCTCTCTGGTGACGCTGGTCATTTCTATATATATTTTGTATGGTCTATCTGACTGGATCTGGGTGGAACACACACAAACAAACGTAATATACCTTCGACACAGTGTTTGTGTATGAATAAATAGAAGTAATAAGTGACTGACTTATTAGAAGACTATCTCTGCCTCGTCGCTTAACTCTGGCCGCACTACTAATCCCATTAGATTTTTGTACATGATTATCAACCCGATTCTAAATATTCCCGGGGAATTTTTCCCCGCGGATTTGAAAAAAAAATTCTGCCATTCTAAGCACACTGGGAAGAGAATAAAAAGGGCGTAATAATTTCGAACATTTTTAAGCATATACTAGAGCTCGGATTTTGAATATTTTGAATTTTTTTGAATTATTTGAATTTTTCTTTTAATTGATGCTAACATTACTCCCTTTTTCCTCAAAGAAAAATGTGCTAGTTGGTATCATTGGTTTCTCCAAGTTGGGTCAGGTTATTGTGATATCCGCATTTTAAGTTTGCTCATTTTTGGTCGGTTAAGCATAAGCGACATATGGACGCCGCGCCGTATGCTTAATCTACATTACTCATACGCAGTGAAAACACCTGAAATCTAAAGCGACGAACCCGACAAAAATGCGTTAACTTTAAATGCGGATAACTCGATAACTAGAGCCAACTTGAATAAACCAATGATGCCATCGGACTCAGCGTACCCAAATTAGGCTAAGTGACTATGTCGCCCGCTTGTTACAATTTTTCAGTATCGATTTCAAGCACAGTGTATTTCAAACAGAAGAATATTTTTTATTACTTCAAGTATTCAAAGTTCGAAGGCTTCTTACAATTCTCACAACAAGAAATTATAATCCGCATTGCATTGAAAATTAAGACCCGTCTCAAACAACAAGATTAGTCTTATTAGAAATTCCAGAAAATCTCTTAAACTTCACCGAAGGATAAAAACCCTAAGCTTCAAATCCCCCCTTAAATTTCACGCAAAGATTCTGTCCACATACTCACACATGCTCACAATGCACAGCGAACTCCATGTGGAAAATTCTAATTTGCCAATTTGCCTTTTCCGCAACATTTCACGAGGTTACTATCTAAAGCGGTGCCGGTAAATGTTAAGCCGAAAAGAGCTGCCTGCAACGAGCTGTACTTTTAAACGCTTACAAAAATAGCAATTGCTAAATATTCATAAACACACACAATCTAAGCTCTGTTCTGATTTACCCTACTCATACGCACACCAACACACACAAGCTCAATAACACACACTCGCTCACAACAATCCAAACGCAACGCGCTGCTAAATATGCTTTAAATATTCAAGCACGATAGAGCGACAATCATGGCGACGACGGAAGACAAAGAAGTGAGAACAAAAAAAACAAAAAAAAAAAAAATTAAAAAAAAAAACAAAAAACCGGAAAAAGGAAAAACTCAAGCTAAGAGCAGGGCGAGCAACGTTCAAAAACGTTACTTAAGCTTTGCATATATTTAAATGAAGCTAAAAGCACTAAGCGCACACCAAATGCCGGGGCGTATGAGTGAGTGAGTGTATAACAAAACAACGTACGCTACTATTCGTTCGACTTGAGCAAAATGCCTAGAAAAAAAGGAAAGAAAACAAAAAACAGCAGCGAAACGACAAAAAAAAGCCCCTACACTATGGCAGAGTACAACACGCCATCGCACAATGCAACAAGCATCGTCAGCTATTTTACGCTAAACAAAGCAAGTAAACCGGAAATTCCTTTGGGAAACCCTAAAGCTAAGCGTATACCATAAACTGAGCGGAAAGAAGCGCCGGTACGGGAAGGTAGTACACACAGAAATGTAGTAATTGCACAATACCTGCAGGTCCAAGTATGAGTATTGTTATCAAATTACACTGAGAAAAATTCATTGAAAATATCACCCACCAACCAATGCCATCTTTCCAGTCGATCATTATTTTCAGTGCATCCGAATAGCACTATTTACTCAGCTCATATGCTATACATGGGAACACGTGAGTTCATTATGTATAAATGTGTGTGCTTCGGTTGGCATTTAATAGAAAGCGTGACACTGCAAAGGCTTTTAAAATATGCCGACGCGACACCTACAATAAATTTCTTTACTATGATGATGAGCTTAAATATTTACACAGCTTTCCACACAGCAGCAGCTTACAATAGATGAGAGCAATATGTACATACATGCGTGTGTGTGTGTGTGTGGATGGAAGGAAAGTGACGGGATTCGGTCTGTCCAAAAAGAAATTTTTATTCGATTGTTTTTTTTCTTCTTTTTCGCTTTGATCAAACAAAAACGGGGCACAAATTAAAACTTTTAAAGCTGCAATAAAATGTTGAGCAAGGTAGATATAAAACCTTTTTCTATACGTGCCTGGGCATATGTTAATCATAAAGCATAATTTTAATTAAAATTTCCCGCTAAGCTTTGATAAAGGGGGCGGGCGAAACTCGCATAGCGTAGACACGATGATAGATGTTTTACACACGAACGCAAAAAGGCCTTCAAAAATTCCACTTTCATATCATATGCATTTTTATAGCGATAACGCCCTTTTTCTCATTATCTCGCCGACCTTATGGCGCACCTGAAGTACTTTAATATAATGCCAAACACTTTTTCCATTTCCATTTCCTTCAACCTAGATACAACTTTTAATCATTTCATCAGCATTTCGCATATATACCATATATATAGATGTGTATATATATATATTTGTATATATATATGTATATATATATATTATATATATATATAACAAACAACAAAACAAACACTACCAACATCGAAGTATTTGAGTGCTGCATAAGCCTAAGTGTGCAACGCCTTTTTTGCTAAGCAAAACAAAAGGGGGTAAAAAAAAGCAACAAAGTAATATAAACGCATGTTGATAAGCGTGTGGGTGAGCGGGCTTAGGCAGGAATTTGGTTTGTAAAGAAAAACACGAAAAGAAAAAACAAACCATAGCCGTTAAATCTAATAATTACAGTACAGTGTGAAAAGCACCCTACTTTCTTGTTTTGTTTTGTTTTGTTTGCCCCATGCGCCATACGTTGGGCTTAGCACGACCTAAGAATTCAGCTATTGTCGCGTGTATGTCAAAAATGCTAATCAACGGGCGCCGGTTTTATTACTGCAGCCGTGTGAGTTAAGCAGGAAATGTGAAAAAATTAATGAAGGTGCGTGTGTCTGCGCGAGTGTGAGCCTGACTGCGCAGGTTCTGCGTAGACTGAATGGAATGCTTATTGCCACTTTTTTCAGCTTAAAAAGCTTCGAAAAAATTATGATTCTTTCCATTGTCCTTTTATTTTTCGTTTTATTTTTTGTTTTGTTTTAGTTTTGTTTTGCTTTGTCACTCACTACGGTAGGGTACCTTCTGTTCATGCCGATAACTCTCAGATACAATCGTTCTGCGGAGTTTTTCCCCCTTTTTTTTTGCTCTCCTTTGTTGCCTTAGACATAAACCCTTTAACTCAATTGTTTCATCATCAGCTGCGGTGGCCTCCGATTTTCCTAGCGCAGTGTTAATTTAAAAAGTTGCGAGCAACAAAAAGGAGCGCACACGAAACATTATACGTTCGGTTCGTGGGTATATATATATATATATATGTATGTATATATGTATGTGTGTATTATATAAAGTAGCAAAATAGGAAAATTACTAATTAAAAATTTATATCAAGTTTGCTGTAATAGCATTTTTAATTATGACTTAGCGCTGGAGCAGAGCAAAAGCAAAAGTAGAAGTAGAAGCAAAACCTGAAGCCGCGTACACCGTCGTCGGTGCCTCGGATGAATAGGAAACGGCAGATGTGGCTATATGGCTGTTGCTCTGGCGGTCATAAACTTATCGAATTTTTACACCCTTTAATTTTGCTTTTTTTAATATTTTTGTTTTCTTTCTTTTTTTGTTTGCTTTCGACGACGGTTTGTGTTGCCTTTCCGTTTTTTTTTTTTTCTATTTTGCTAAATTTTTTTCCCAAGGATTAACGAAGGAAAATATTATTACGCGCATGGACGCAAAAGATTCTTTGAGAGACAAGCGAAATTTAACAACCTGCTTGAGTGGAACACAAAAGGCAATTATTATTATTTTGTTGTTTCTTTTAATTGAATTGTTTTCGTCAAAAAAAAAAAAAGGGATAATTGATGGAAATATTTTTGAAGGCTCATTAAAATGTAAAATAATGAATTTGTTGCTGCTGCTGATGGAAAAATATTCGCTAAAGCTGTTTCTAGGCAATATTCGATTTTTCTTTAACTTGTTATTTTTGTGGAATTATACAAGTGATTGGGCTCATCATGCCGACCCTTACGACTTTTCGAGCAATTTCGATTTCGATGGGTAACTTCATCTGGCACATTGTTTCTAGAAGCTTTGGTGTAAGGGCCGGCAACGAGTACAAGGCTTGGAATGTGCTTTTCTCCGCTTTGAATGAAAAGAGCTTTGATGTAGCGTTTGAGACTAGTATAAGGATGCAAGTAATATATACAAAATGCGTCAGAAGACTCGAAAAAGTAAAAAATATATACTACTTCCGGGGAGTTTTCCTAGCTGGATTGAAAAAAAATTTTCCAATCAAAATACAACTGGGAAGCAAGAATTTCGAGCATTTCGCTTATTGACGCTAAAAATATACCCCTTTTCCATCGGATAGGTTCTAGGGGAAAAATTTCCGGACAATATAAATTTAGAATGGGGCTAATTAATTACAGAGTTCCCTACGTCCAAGGGGACCCATAAACACTATCGTCCATTGTCTTATTTTATACCACTCTATGAGTACAAGGCTTGGAATGTGCTTTTCTCCACTTTGAATGAAAAGAGCTTTGATGTAGCGTTTGAGACTAGTATAAGGATGCAACAAATATATACAAAATGCGTCAGAAGGCTCGAAAAAGTAAAAAATATATACTACTTCCGGGGAGTTTTCCTAGCTGGATTGAAAAAAAATTTTCCAATCAAAACACAACTGGGAAGCAAGAATTTCGAGCATTTCGGTTATTGACGCTAAAAATATACCCCTTTGCCATCGGATAGGTTCTAGGGGAAAAATTTCCGGACAATATTCATTTAGAATGGGGCTTAATAATTACAGAGTTCCGTACGTCCAAAGGGACCCATAAACACTATCGTCCATTGTCTTATTTTATACCACTCTATGAGACCTTACCTCTTTCTCACTGTCGGAAGTCGTTTGCGATACTCTAGCCATTAACCCGGTAGCGCCTAGCGATTCCATACGGCATCACTAAAATAGTAGTTAGTTTTCTGTCATCGTCATTTCTCATCTGGTTCATATTTTATATTATTTTTATATTTATTTTTTTAAACTCAGGCGCTACCTGCAGAATTTTTTCTATTTCTGATCTCTACTTAGCAGATAATCCTGTTTTAGAACAGGGCTGTATATATTTTTTCATAAAAAACTTTTTTTTAATTTTATATACTTATTTTTTTAGAATAATGGTGGTGCCTGCTGAGAATATTAAATAAATTCTACCCAAAGAAGAGATGTTCAGCTCGAATAAAGCCAGAACCATGATCAATATAAGCATGAAAAAGAACACCAATGCCTGTAAACACCTGTACAAACTCCTTTCTTACTACCACTAATAATCCCCAAAATTTAAGGCTCACATCGGTAAGACTTAAAGCCTTCGTTTTGGCAAAATCTGTTGTTTTTTCATAACCATTCAAAATCAACTAATCCCTATTCTTTATTGATGCGAAATTTTTCCCTTTCTTTCTGAGGGCATTTAAGTTTCTCATATACCTTTCCGATATAATTGAAAAAATTTGTTACATGTTGGCGTGTGTCCTTCAAAACTTTTCTGATATTACCGTACACTGTCGACGACTTCTGTTCGTGTCACATTAACTTTGTTTAAATACAGCAGAAAATTACAGAAAAAAAAAGAAAATACCTACACAGCGACACAGCCTATCCTATATAGAAGCGAAAACAAATCTAGCTTTATTCCACATAGGTAGGCCGCGCGCCCCCTTACTGTACATAAAAACATTCTCCCCGAAGAAAAGTTTGGAACAAAAAAGACGCATAGAAATTAAGCGATCAAATCATAGAAAGTATTACCGCTGCTGCCGGCAGCCAACGCGTCATTGATAGCGCTTTTTTGTGCTGTTTCGGTGTGTATCGAGTTACAAAACTGCTGCCGGCGCAAATAAATGGGTTCTGGGTTGCCGCCCTTGTATGAAATTTAAATGGAAAGGCTAAATTTAATGATGGAGAAAATTTTAAATTGGTCAATAGATTTATATGCCAAGTGAGTCGAAGGAGCAAAGTAGCAAGCAGTTAACGACTTAAAGCGTAAATCAATAAATTTTAAATGAAATTTTAATCATAGTTTGTTCTCTTTTCTATGCTTAAAGGATTGCGAGGGACGAACGGACGGGGACGGTTTGTGTGCCTTTTAAAGGGTTGATAAATGAAAATTTTATGCAAAAACAATCCTCATATTAACATCCCATCTTTGGCCTTGTAGCGCCGCTTACGGAATTGATTGGAAAACAAAAAGTCAAACAAACTTTCAATGGGTATGAGATAGCGTTCAAAATCATTTCATTCTCATTCTCCGATAAGCGGTTTATTTTCGTGAAAATATCGCACAGCAAGACCAACATTTCAAAAATGTTTTTTTCTTTTTCTTTTTTCGAAACAATTCCAATTGAAGTTACCTACCTTACTTTGAAAATAGACTCACAAAAAGGCATTATAGAAAAGCTTTTCTGCCAAACTTCGCCCACAAAGCAAACAAAACGACGACGTGGGCCCTTTGTTTATGGATTTTAAAATTCAATAATAATTATGAAAATTAGCGACGATTTTCTACGCAATATGTAGGGTTGTTGTTGTGTGCTCGCCTCACTCACACTAAAAAACGCCGTGCCCGTTTAAGTTTCTTCTTAAAGGCTTCATGGTTGTTGTCGTTCGTACTCATCGTTTTTGTTGCTAATTAAGTTTGGCTAAATAAGCACAAAATACAAAATTCCCCCTACCCCACGTCTTCGTCGTCGTCGTCCTTTCAGGAATTTTTGGGAATAATTTAAACATGAAATCGGTTAGGTATCAAGAGGCATTGAAGTCAATGTTGCTGACTCTGCTGCTGCTGCTGCTCAAGTGGCTTTCTTAAGGAATTTCATTAATAAATAACACAAGTTTACAAATAAAGGCCAACTTTTGGACCAGAAAAACTGGATAGCGAAGAATATACCAAAAATAAAAATTCGTTTTTTCATTTTCAGCGAAAATCCTATAAAATTAGAACGACGCAACGGATTCGTTTTGTTTTAGGCTCAAAACTTTTTCAATTGATTGTTCTTTCATTCAAAGTATTAAGACCTGGAATACCATTGGTTCGGAATTATAACATTTGAATTTCAAGTTTTTAAACAAAATCGCAAAAAATTGGAATTCAGCATCGCGTTTTTTGCCCTTTAGCTTCCAAGTTACTGAACAATTCCAAATTTGTGTATAAAGGATATGTTGCGTTGTCATTCCTCTTTCATATGAGTACCAAAAACTTTGAAATCGGTTAAGGCATATAGGGTCTACGACCTTATTGACATAGACTATAGGTAAAAATTCAAAAACCGTTATTTAACGATTTCTCAAAAACTTGACGTGATAGAGAAAAACGGTCCAGATTCGGAATCAGCACGAAAAATTCCTATAGGTCGCTATCCAGTTTCTCTGGTCCAAAACCTTGTATACGTGTAATTTCTGGCCTTGATTGATAGTGAAGTATTTAAGAATAGACGCAAAAAAACTTACGAATTTTAGCGGTATTTTGGGATTTTCATAAAACTGTTGAGAACTCACCTGAAAAGAAAGAAAGTAATTTTAAGAATTAAATTTTTTTCATTGATAAAAAAAAATTTGTGACTAAATAAAAATAATGAAATTTATTTAAGTCCTATCCTCACTCCATTTATGTCTGCGAAAGAATTTGGTCATATGACGTGCGGTATGACAAGTGCAATATGCTCAAAATCAGCACTTGCATGTCCAACTAGAGGCCTAATTTCCTTTCCCACAAGCACACACACACACACTGGCGTATGCACAAGCTCACACAAAGCAGTAGCGACCCAGCAGAAAAATGTCTCCTGAAGGAAAAAGTCATCAGTGATTTAAGCGGGCCATATGGCTGAGATTGTCATGCATGATTCTTTGGAAGACAATGTCACAGTAGAAGGGTTCTATTCAAGTAATTGAATCCAATTGACTGCTTAAACTTATTAGCTTCAGTTGACCCTCCGAAGATCCGAATAGCTTGAGCTAGATTTCTCGTTGAGGCAAGCAATAAGAATTCTAAATATGTTCCTAATATACAAAGGGAGTGAGTTGGCCGCTCATAAACCGATTTCTATGACATGCTTTTTTCGTCCGAAAATCACTGGTCACTTGTGTGCAAATGTCATACAAAGTAACTTATTTTCCTGCTGGGAATCATGTTTGCGGACATGTATGCTCGTCCTTGCATCTATGTGGCTAAGTGCCATTGTCTAAATGGGCTAATGCAGTCGACGGTCAGTCAAAAACACTGCACACATTCACCGAAAATCCGAAAAATTTCACAGAACATTAATAAAGTCGAAAGCATGAAATTCAACCCACAAATCTTATATGATTTTACTCACACACAAACACACGCTCACACAAACATAGAATAGAGACAGGCTGACCCCTCATCATCAGGACTCGTGTGCTTCTCTCTTCCTAATTTTCAAACGGACATGCATTCGTGTTACACACAATGGCAATATTCATACAAAACACACATTAAACTTGACATTTAGGGCATAAAAACCAATCATACCACAACACATTCAGGCTTCAGCGACAGAGACGTAGTCGAGGACGACGGCGCACATGGCAACCACAATACTAGTCAACAAGCATAAATTGCAACATTGTAGAACGATGGCATGAACAAACAGCATACTCTGCTCTCGTTGCTCATCATGTTGACGCATGTGGATAATGCGCCTGCACCTTCCTCCACCGATTTTTTGACGGACGAGGGGAAGAATAAGCCGGAAACATTAGTGCGCTTTGGTTCGTGTAACAAAAGAAAGATTTTTTAAAAACAACGATCCAATCCAACTGCAATACACACTCGAAGCCCTGAATTAACCCTTTTAAGAAACCCAATCGGTTGCATTCTCTGATGGTGTTGCAGTGTATGGGGGATCGGTCAAAGAAATTGTCTACGAAAAATGAACGAAATTGAGGGCATTCAACAAGATGTGAAGGGTTCCTTCGATCTCGAAATCCAAACAACATCACTTTCCTCGATTTATCCTTTCGATATACAACAAAGGCACAAAGGCGCAATATTTCCCATAAACCGAAATCATTTACTCCTAAGAGTGCACAATCGCGCTCTCCCTCTCTCTCTCTCCCTCTCTTGAGTTCCAGGAACACAGCACAGCAGTCTCTTGTTTTGCATTGTTGGTCAAGTTTGTGGTAAACAAATGTGTTTATCGTGGTGGTGGGTGGGGGATTCGCAATTCATATGCTCACCCACCGGACTAGCAGGCACGCAGCAAGCGTTATTAACAACGAATGATGCACTTTTCAATTTGACTTGGAAGTTTGCTTAACCTTTTCCTGTTTTTTTTTTCCTGCTCCCCAAACAAAACGAAATGTTGCGCAACAACCCAACTTGAGTTTGGCTTTTAACCGCGCGCACATCTGAGTGCACAGAATGTTTTTAGCTGAAAATTGAACGATGAACAAAATTTTGGTTTTCGAACTAAAAATTCCTTCCTCAAAACTTTGCAGCTCATTTGAATATCTAAGCCGCTAAGCTGTTGCCTTATATGTATGTATGTATGGAGGGGCATGGCGGCGGTTGTCGTCGTGTCCATGAATGCAAATTCAGACAAATTGTAAATTTTTGTCTCGTTTTGTTTTAATGGAACCGCAGAGATTGTTGGGATCTCGTCGTTGGGCTGTCGTCCAATGCTAAGTTCATGAAGATCCTTTTCGCCAGTCTGGACGATGTGTTTAGGGTAACTATTTTCTATTTTCTATATTTAGAAATATGGAAAATTTATTATTGCATTTGATGATTCGAAAAATCTCTGCTTCATTATTAAAATTAAATGATTTAGATTTCCTTTTAATGCAAGTGGTGTGATGATATTCAGCAGTGAAAATTTTGTTTTTGTTTTGTGCACAATAATGCTTTAAAGCTTGTAAAACATTAGTAATTAATCAGCGATTTAAATTGGGGGATTATCGCTCTCATATCCGCCCATATTATCTCATATCATCTAAAATCAAATTATAGAATATTTAAGCAAATATTTCGAAATGAGAACGTGATTTACGCGTAATCAACGTTTTAATTAAAAGCTTAATTGTTCATTATCTTCACATTAATTGGAATCAAATTAAGTTTTCTAATTGCAAATAAAATTTTGATAGACAAGAGGATAGATAGAGAAGAAGAGTGCCATAAATTGAATTGTTGTGGTTTTAATTTGACAATTTAGTCCTTGGGATTGCGGTTGGAGTGCGATCAATTTAGATTTAAGATGATAAGGGCAAAGTCCTTGCAACCTGTTTTGACTTAGAATAAATGGTAACTCAAAAAACATTCTCACATGCTGCTTTTAAAACCACAACCAGTCATTGATTTTGTTCGAACAATCGAACATCGGGTCGAAAATGTGTTTTAAAATGGTTCTCCTGGTATGACTGCCCTTTTTTGCTGTTTCCGCCCTTCGTAATGACCAGGGCTCGGCTTTTGTTGAATTTTATAAATTTAAAGCATACTTTATGGAGTACAAATTTTGTTCAAATCGAATCAATAGTGGTATTCAAGCAGGTACGCAAAATTTGCGCCCTCGGAAATTTCGCGAGCTCGCAAATTATTTTGTATGAAAAATAGTTTCCGCAGCCTCGCAAATTTTGCACGCCTACTGTGATGCGCAAAATATGCGCGATATTTGCTTCTCCTTCTTTCACCAAGGCAAACATTGAAACCAGCTGTTTTCACGAAATTTTTACATACGCTTTGCATAAGTGTCGTTCAAGCAATAGTTCAAAATTTCCGCGCGCAAAATTTGCGCTTAGCTATTTCCGAGCCTACTTGAATACCACTAATATGAATTTTTTGAAGAAAGAAATGCGGTAAGAAAATTTTTTTTTTTCCCATAAAGTATGCTTTGAATTTATAAAAGTCGATTTTTTAACAGCCACTATCACCTCTCCAAGGGACCTACTTTTTTTGTGTCTTCTCATTAACCAAAAAAAGATATAAAAATTAATGCGTTAACGTCAGCATAATCCCTTAAGTTTGTTGGCCAATTAGGCAGTCTTTACCTCGCGTGAATATATGAGTTTGAAGAAAATCAATAAACTATTGATATATATAAATATATATATTTAATATTTATTCAGGATCTCTGGTTTGAAGTTCAACTTCGCGAAACATATTCGCAAAATGATGGTAAGAATATTTGTTTTCCCCATAAAGTATGCTTTAAATTTATAAAAGTCGATTTTTTAACAGCCACTATCACCTCTCCAAGGGACTTACTTTTTTGTGTCTTCTCATTAACCAAAAAAAGATATAAAAATTAATGCGTTAACGTCAGCATAATCCCTTAAGTTTGTTGGCCAATTAGGCAGTCTTTACCTCGCGTGAATATATGAGTTTGAAGAAAATCAATAAACTATTGATATATATAAATATATATAATATTTAATATTTATTCAGGATCTCTGGTTTGAAGTTCAACTTCGCGAAACATATTCGCAAAATGATGGTAAGAATATTTTTTTTGCCCCATAAAGTATGCTTTAAATTTATAAAATTCAACAAAATCCAAGCTGTGGTAATGACCCTCACGTGGAAACTTTCAATTTGCCTAAAATATGTTAATCGTAATCGTAGATTCATAAATATTTGGATTTTCTTTTGATTTGATTTTTTTTTCGACATTCGGAAACAAAAACACACACGCTTGGTTGCATTTTTGTGTGACATCAAGCAGCAATTAAATATTCATATTAAAATATTTAAAAAAAATAATTCGAAGAACAAGCATAAAACGTTTTCTCTCTTAATAAATTCATAAATAATTCAGCACACATGGAAAAGGTTCCAAACAGCAGAGAGTTGTGTGCATGAAGGACTTGACAAATCCGAAAGGAGTGCACTTTCCTTCGACGAAATGAAGGATTTGCATATTTTATGAATTCCGTACGTAAACTTTGTGAAAGTCATAACAAATAAAACCAAAAATTCATACGGGAAATGAAGTATTGAATCATATATAAAGAGAGAAAGAGAGAGAGAGGAGTAAGTTCAAAAAGCTGCACTAGAAATTGAAATCAAACATCAACATCACCACCACCACCACCATCAACTCCGCTCGCCAGCACTACTCATCATCCCGCAGCCACTCCCAATCGTCAGCACGCTTATCATCACAAACACTAGACATGTCATCGTTATCGTTGTCCTCGTCATCGCCAATTGTTGTTGCTGTTGTTGCCGCTGTCTTCGCAAATGAATGACAAAATGTCATTTCTAATTCAAAACTTTCATATGACTCTCTCTGTGAAGCGACATTTTAGTTCTATATTTTTCCTTTTATTTTCATTTTTTGCGAACATAAACTAAACTAAAACAACAACAACAACTACTACTACAGCAACAACAAGAAAACAATTTAACTTTTGAGGCTTTCCATGTTGGCTTTTGACTCGTTTCAAGGATTAGCATGCAAATTCACCGCTCGATGAGAAAGAGATTTTCAAAGTAGGAAAAGCCGACAGAGTTTTGCTTTCAGCACAAAAACAAGAACAACGAAAACGACATCAAAAATTGCATTACGAATTCAATTAAAAAAATTATTTTTCATTTTCATTTTTTGTACGAAATTAGCTTAGCACGTTAACACTTGTGTGTGCATGCATTTTTAATGCACATTTACACAGAAAGTTGACAGAAATGAAATATTTAAAATTTTGTCTATGCATTTTCGACAGAAATTTTAATGACGATGGATTTTCACGCATGAAAATCAAAAGCTTAAAAGCTAAACACGCTGCCTCAATTTATTAAATTTATTTAATGGGCAGGTTCGAATTTTGCGGGATGGTGCTGACAAACTTTAGGCGAGCGACTAACGTTGAGTCAAGACCAAAGGAAAATTTCGGGTGTTCCCTTTTAAGGCGAAGGATGCTTAGAATGGCTGCCATTGATGCATGATGATACTACTAGATCAACCGATCATTAAGACCCATGTTACTGTGTGCCATTTTTCTAATTGAAACAAATCGAGCCTTTACTGATGAATTAAAGATTCAATATAAGATTCAATTTAATCTCCTGTCCAAGAGAGACGGAGACAAAAGAGGCGAGGACAGGAGAGGCGAGGACAGGAGAGGAGAGGTGTGAGGCAATCTGTCCTAAATAAAGGAAAATTGCCGGTCATAGTCTTCAACCTAACTTAAACAATGCAACAGAAATGGTATTAATTGGGTATTTGAAATGATTCAGAATGCAGATTTTAGTCATAATTTTGAATGTTAAAGCGAGGTTTATTAATTTTATATGAACATTTTTTTAAATTCAAATGTAGCAAAAAGATCCAATGAAATCAAGTCTATAGCTTTTTTTTTTTTTTTGCTTTAGCATTTTTAAATCTATAATAAGAATGTAACGTAAAGGCCCACCTAACACCTTTCGATTACAGCGTACAAAGTATTGATGAAGAAACCCGATTGTCTTTGTTGTTTTTATAAATTTCAAATGCATATTGTAAAGCTATAAAATTTATTTAACAGAATATTCATTTATTGAATTTTTTAAAATAAATGACGAATTAAAACCTAATTTTGGCTTACCAAGAATTATTTTTGTATTTATAAAGGTCTTAATCCATTTTGAATATAACCAAACTCATTATACTTTTAAAGCCTTGTTATGTAATTTATATTGTTAAACTAGCCTCAAAAAAATAAAATTCACAAAATTCGTTATAAAAAATTACCGATGTTCAAACACTTTGTTTGTTAAGAATTAAAATTAAACCTCATTTAAGCAACAAAAAAGGTTTTCGCCTGTATTTTGACCTCAGGCAATATATGGTTTCTTAATGCAGTTTCTGAATTTATTTAGGATGCTTCAACTTCAAGAAAAAAAATTTGCTATTAGATTTTTATTTTACCAGAACTCCTTACTGTACTTACAATACAAAAATTTCGTTATTTTAAGATATAGACTTAACCTCACAATTCACTATAGATCAATTTTTTAAATGCATGTCCACTATAAATAGGAGTGCTTTTTTACGCCTTCTGGTTATTTTAATTCACTGTGTCGACCAAACATAGTGATTGCTTAATTTTTTGATTTTACGAATACTTAGAATTTTCAAATGTTCAATACAGAAAATTATAGTTGTAGTTCGTTAAAATGAAATGCCTTACAAAGGATACGGGCTTACGTAACTTACCTAAATATGTAAAACGTAATTTTCATACCAATATTGTCATATGATTCATAGGAACATTATACCCTCTATAAATTTTGCAACAAGAGAAGGACTGCATTCTAAACTGTCAGAAAAATGCCTTTCCGACTTTGAGTTACGAAAGTAAATGACCGGAAAATTTCAACTGAAATTATTTTATATCGCAATTTTTTTTTTCCTAATTATTTTCAAAATACAAACAAGTTTGTTTTTTGTTTTAGGGGATACCTACAAAAGTTACCCTAGAATAAGCTCTACAAATAGCATAAATTTTTTAATACGCTTTATTGCCATTACGAATATTTACACCCTTACCCAAATGGATTTTTACTTCGCTTCACGTCAAAACTTGTTCACGAAACCGATCAGATAAAATCGTAAAATTTTCAATAAACCTCAGAAAAGTATGCTTTGTTTTCCAGTTGTTAGCTCCATCCAATGCAACAAAATATCGCGCATACTAAATCAAATTAATTGAAAACGAATGACTGCACTGCACTGCACAGCACACAAAGCACGTTTCCACGTAACTTTGAATTGTTTTAAAAGTAAATGATCCCGGATAAAAATTCAAAACTAGAAAATAAATTCTTTTATATTGCACACGGCCGCCTATGCGCGCTGGACAAGGCTTTGCCTCTAAATTTATTTTATGAACCGTTTTTCAAATGTGCTTACGGCACGAAGCGTGTTGTAAGTGCCCAAATTTAGCTCGTATAAAACCTAAGTTAAATCGATATAGCACGAGTGCTTTATAACTTTCCGCCACACATCATGCCTTACAGTGCTAACATGTGTGTGTGTTTGTACATACATATATAATAAAAATTTACAAATACAATATGCAAACACACGTTCTCGAAAAGGAATACAAACAAGCATTCGCGAAGCCAGCGAGCGGTCAAAAATCGTTACACACTCACTCGCCAAATGAATTCGTGCAGGGAAGCTAAATTCGCTGGAACGTACTCTTAAAAAAAAAAATAAAAAATAAATAAAATAAAAAACAAAAAAAAGTGAAGGAAGAGAAAATTAACTAAACACAAAAACGAAGGAATAATAAAAGAGCGATGTGGACTTTGCAAAAATTCATTTCCTGCTTTTGAAAATAGTTTTCATTTCTACCAAACAAATTAGTTCTAATTAGAATTTCCGACAAATTTTCTAATGCCACAAAACTAGATTACAGCAAATTGAACTTGGGGGGAAAACGGAAATAAATTCGCTTAGTGGCTCAACAAATTACGCGCGCTGATATTTCATGTTCATTTTGTCATGCATTAAATTGCCTACTTTTTGGCGTTTTTCGGCTTAACTTCAAAACTCATGCATATGGGGTGGCAGCGCTTTTGCAGGCTCAAGCACGTATGTGTGTGTGTGTGTGTTGTGCTGTGTTTTCAGTCGAGCGTGTGGGAAATCATGCCCCTCATTAAGCCGAATTCAGGTATAATCATCATTCGTCATACGCGCTGATGTGAGTAACGTTCTAAAAAGATGGGGTTAGACTTAGTTCGGCGGAATATACACATTTGTACAAAAAATAGAAAAAATTATTTTTTTGAGGTTATGAAAATTTTAATTTTCGAGCGAATTCATTCGCAGGATTCATACGAAAGTTCAATAAAACAGAGATCCTTTCCATTTTGAAGTTAAAAGATATATACAGGATAGAGTAAATTAATTTATATTTTTAAGGCCTGGTCATGTTACCGAGAATATCAAGGATCAGTTTTTGTATGCGAAATTTTTGCAGAGCTCGGATTTAGTTGATTTTTGTAAATTTATAGCATACTTTATGGAGCACATATTTTGTTCAGCTCGCAGAATTAATATTCAAATCGATTTTTAATTTCAACATGAATTTTTTGAATTTAGAAAAGCGGTTTGAAACTAAACTTATTTGAAAACTGTTAAGAAATATTTTCAGCGCCTTGAGGTATGCTTTATAAAAGCCAAATTCCGAGCACTCGTAATTTGTTTTTTCTAAGGGTCTCCGAAAGATTTTTCAACGGCGTAATTTGTTTTATAAGCCTTGGCCCATGTCTGCACACGATCAAGGTGTTCACTCTATCTCAGACTCGACTGTAGATAGTAAATAAATTTATTCAAAGGATATAAGCATTCAAATTTACGGCATCGATTTTTTGGGAGCTCATGGTTTTTTTTTTTTTTTTTTTTTTTTGCACAAATACTGTCTAAACAAAACTGTAAAGTCTCATAGGCAGCAACTGTTAACCTGGTTTCGAGGCGTTTTCATTTAGATGTTTTTTTTTGTACCCCCTTCACAGCTTCTCATTTTGCCGGATGGAGCCAGCCGCCCCTGTGCAAGTTGCTAAGGAACAGCGCCAACTTAGGCGTTATGTGCGCTTAGAAGGTCTGCGAACTTTCAGGATTAGAAATTTGTTCTACAAACTTGATGAATAGTTTGTTAAAGCGGCAGCCGCACAGCCTCGCAGTCTTATAGCTTCCGAGCATTGCTCTGCTTTCGCTCCCCTCCAGTCTGACACTTTTACATGTACATATTTACATTTTTGTTTTATTTTTCATTCAGTTTTTGCTCTGCTTCCGTTTGCTTTGCATTCAAATGTTTTGCAAAGATAATAAATATTTGACGGTTCATAAATCTTTAAAGAGCTCAGAACGATGATGGCGAAAATGAGGTAAAACAAGGTGGGAAAAGTAAGCTCGAGTCTGCAGTTGTAGTTGTGTAGTGAAAATGTATCCACACAACTTTTGCGAAATTTAACGAGCACTAAACGAAAAACGAAATGAAAAAGAAAAAAAAAAGATAAACAAGAAGAGAAACTAAAACAACAAAGAGACATAAAAAAGAAAGCATACTTTTCAGCTTAATGCGAAGCTGATCGACCAATCGACACTGAGACGGCGACTTTGTGCTACAGTGTCCGGGAGAAAATGAATAACAAAAGTTAATTTTGTGTTTTTTCTTATTTTCCTTTTTTTTTTGGGATCGTATGGCATTAAATTTTATGTACTATAGCTAGAAATTAAATTTTTACTGCCCCTAAAAGAAAACGAAGAAGAAAGTTCCTTTTCTTTTTTTCTGATTTCTTTAACAAATATCCCTATTCAATGAAGCATAAAGTATTTTCTTATTCAAAAACGAATAGATATTGAATCTTAGCACCAAAAGGCATGGCATGGCATGGCATATCATCCGACAGAAATCACTAAAAAAGGGATTTTTTCTTTATTTTTATTTTTCATTATTTCACTCATGAATGCGTCGTCGTTTAGGCTTAGTGGAGATCCTTTTACCAAATTTTCGGGTTGACTTTGTTTCTCAAGTTTCCTCTTAACCATTTTTGATTTCCCACATGATTTCCATTTTCGAGCAATTTAAGTCGAACAGAAAAAAAAAAAAAAAATAGGAAGGAAGGACTTAAAAGCGTAAAGAGCCCTCGAGCGCACGAAGCCACCACACACACTCACCCAACACTCAAACACACACAAACGCATGGGGACGCGCACGCCACATATTAGCAAATATAGAAGTTTCCTTCCTATGAAATCAGTCCTTTTATTTGTTTTATGCGCGTAAGACCTTTTTTTGTTGACAGAAGGGGGGGAAAAAAAACTATTGTTAGCATAGTAAGGTGGCGCATTATCGTACATAAGGATACAAGGATATATAAATAAAAGGCTTTTTTCTGTCTACAATGGCTACAGTGCTACAGGGGGGCTTTATTAAAATAGCATACGGATAAAATATGCCAGCATCGTTCATAGCAACACTAATGGCAAATATTTAGCTTCCCGGAAGTAATAGATTCTTCAAATGAAATCATATCCTCGTTAAATTCCAGGTGCGTACGCATTTTTTTTTCCTTTAACATTCCTCGAACTTCGGATGGGTTTTGATCGAACGAAAAATAAATGCCCGCCTGCCCAGACGCCACTGATAAGTTCAGCTCGAAGCAACATCCGTACCGTCTTCCGATGAAAACCGTAATTCATTTGAATATAAGCACAAAACACAGCAGAGCTGCCAGCTTCACCGAAACCCCGAAAACTATGTGAGATTTTAGCTTTTTAGATTTACGACTAACAATCGGGGATCGTCTCATTTTACTAAGCGCCGTCGTCTCCGTATCCTTTTTACCTCAATTGGAGCTCTATTTCCTGCTTCGTACATAGTTAGCTACTCATCGAAGATTTAAGGTGGAGTGAGTGGTGGCAGCAGTAATGGAAAGTTTACTTGTTGGCGGCATCATATATGAAGGGCCACAAATTTGATGATGCTGCTGCTGCTGCTGTTGTTGTTGTTGGCACGTATCCTGACACGGATCTTTCTAAAACAGGGTTTGCTATTTTAGTGGTTTTAAGTAAATTGTATTCGCATTGCAAAGTGTATCCATTTAAGTGGGTTTCACCATAATGCTTTGTTTGATATAACAGTGTTTTGTGTCAAAAGCTTGTTTTGTTTTACTTATTTCGGGAACTTTGTTCGGGAAATTCTCGCTTCTCTTCTCGTCGTCGGGTTGATGTTGATGACGTTGCTGTATTATACAAATACGAATGTGTTCCAGACCGCACAAAACCACATAATTTTACCGCTTTTGTGCGCTAAAGCAGCAGCTTACTTATGCATTAGTGAAAACAAATATCAAATACTCTACTACAAACATTTGAAGGCAGTTGGGAGAGAGTAAAGTGCTCGTTATTGGTAGAGGAGGATATGATATATTTTGGATTTTAGGGCTACATTTTTGGGGTACTTCTTTTGTAAGTTAAGGGTTTTCTTTTTCGCCTGCGGAATTTGATGTTCAATTGAAGATGAATGAAGATTTTATGTTGTACAGCCCCCAAAAATTGGGGGAAAATGAAACTTTTTTTCTTCAAATGAAAAACTACAATCAGGTCCTATCGTTTGACGAATTGAAGTCGGGTAATTCGATGCTCTGAATATTAATTAAATGAGCAAGAAGGTATTAGAGAAAACTTGTAAAAGAAATCAAATTAAATCCAGCACAACTTCACGACAGACGTTAAAAAAAAAATATGGCGGAAGAGTCATAAAAAGAAACCATGACTACAATTACGCATGCAAAGAGAGCACACGGACGTGATGGATTTGAATTTTATTGAAGGCAATATTTTGTTTTTATTTCAAAACAACTTAATAACGGTCATAGTTACAACCAGCACCATCAATTAGCTGTACAAGTACATAATTAGTCAGGACGAAAAACGAAAATGGAATAAAAGAAAAATTAAGAGCGGAAATCCAACGGAGAATGACGCCATCTGGAGTTGGGTTTTATGCATTCACAACTGAAGTTCTTCAGTACCTTTAGAGGGCCGTGTTTATAGAAAGAAAGGCACCCGAATCTTCAACGGAAAAAAGTAACTCGTAAATTTTCATGTTCAGTGGAAGGTCAGACGTCAAGTCGTAGAATTCTTAGCACCCAAAGACCTTAAAGCGGCGACTGTAAACAATCGATTTTTCAAATAGTAAAGCCCATTGGGAATTAAAAAGATCATACGGAAATTCTTTGTATTGAAAAAAGAACAGCTCATAATCGACATTTTGTCGAAATATCACTCTGGAAAGTACCATCAAAAAACTATTCAACCGAAACTGATTTCGACAAGTTATTTTGCTTTTAAGGTCGATGCATTGCATTTAATTTGCGCCGAAGTTTGACTTATAGACTAATTGCATATCCTTGAAAAATGTGTATTTAGCAGGGATCCAAAATAGTTATTTTTGAATTTTAAATTTTAAAAATCTAAATGAAATAAGGAGTCTGGGAGTTTTATTCTTCGATTTGTAGTTATTACTTAGAAAATAAAACTGAATAAGTAGACAAATTTGACCTCATATATGTATGAAAACTAATCTTTTGACAGGAAATGCTCTCTCCACGGAGACTTGGGTAGCAGGCACAGCATGCCAATCCTTTGTAAATCCATAAATAAATAAATTTTTTTCGAATAAAAAATAAAAATCGGTAAATAATTTTTATTTTTTGAGAAAAAAATAAAGGTCCAAGAATAAGTAGAAAATAAAACTCAAAAAATTATTTTTATTTTCTGATTAAAAAAATTAAACTCGAAAAATATTTAAATTGTTAATTTTAAAAATATAACAGTTATGGTCTCTGGTATTTAGAACAATTAAAAAAAAAATCATATCTCAGACATTAATAAAGATAAAATGATAATTCGCAAGCTCAAAAATATCAAATTCCTCAAAGAATATTATAAAATTATGCTTTGGGCGATTTTGCAAAAATCAATGCATGCTCCCTTGGAAGGATATTTTTTCATTACGATTTTTTGTTGTTCCAGGTGTGGTACAACCTTACACAAAATGCACGAAAATTGGATTTTATGTCACGATTAAATACGCTAAGTTTCATTTCGTTCAGTCACTTAAAACAATCTTAAAAATCAGAAAATTAAAAAAATGTTGCATACTTCTCGGGTATGCTTGTGATTGACTTGCATCAACAATACGATTTTTCCGTAGTCATATTGGTCAACAATCTTGTATATATTGCAAAATTACCTAGTCCAACTGAAAAATCTAACCACAATCAAAATTTTCCTAAATTCCACTAAAAATTATAACCAAATCAATTTTTTCCACTTTTAGAAAAAAAAAAGAATAGAAAGAAAAATTTAAATCAAATCCAACTTTCAAGATAAAAGTAAAATTTCGATTATAAAATTTTCATCAGTTATTATTAAGTCTTTAAAATTCTCATTGCATTTCAAGCCAACTTCCCAATTTTGCCCTTTTCTTTGGCCTTTTTCCCTAAAATCCATTGTCCTCAAAGTGTTTGAAAGCAAAGTTAACTCATTTTTGCTTCATCATTTTTTGCTTTTATTTTTTGTTTTATTTTGCCTTTTTCTTACTCACAAACATCAAATTAAGCGAATTGCATTATTCTAGCGCGACATTGTTGCTTTGTTTCTGCTCTAACTGAATTCTCTTGCACTCTTATTTAAAACAATTTTCTTTTGAATGCGTAAATGTGTTTTCTTGAATGAAAAGAAAAGAGAAAATAGAAATGAATAAAAAGACCTGGACTTTTGTTCGTTTTTCTGGGATGTTTGCATTTGCGTTGAGCTCTTTATTTGCTTATAGGTATATACATACATACATACATACCCACATATATATAAGCATATATATTTTCATTTAAGTTTCTTTGCTGATTGCACAAAATGCGGAAAATTAAATTGCCCTGCTCGTAAGAATTGTGTGCGCGCACCCATAGACAATCACACTCTAATAAAACAAACCAAAACAGAAAACAAACAAAAAGAAAAAAGAAAAATTGAGGGAAAAACCAAAGTGAAATAAACACTCGAAAGTTCTTCATTCTTATGTCGTGTGATTGTGTGAAAAAGTTAACGCGGGAGCCCGAACAACTGAAAGGATTCCGTTTTTTCGTCCTCCCGGTCGTACCTTTCTTTCGGAACAGGAGAGAAGAAGTCATGTCGAATGCATTGCAATTTCACTGGCATTGCGCCATTGTTGTTGGCGCTGTTGTCATTGTTGCAATTGTGTGTATTTGCAGTGCATTGACTAAGAAAAGTCAACATGCCGCACACATTGTTTCTTACCGTAGCGCAGCAGCGTTGCTCCTCGCAGTAAGAGTTGAAAGGTTTTCTGTTGTTTGAGATCTTTGTTTGGTTGTTTGTGTTTGTGTGAGAGCGTGGGGTAAGAGAATGAAAGTTGTGAACTGTTGTAGCAGAAAAAATGACGGCTTAAAATAGAACTTTTAAAGCAGTAATATGACATTTCGCCGTAATAAAAAAATTTTAAATTCTTGGACAATTTCTCTTCTTTTTCTTCTTCGCTTCACTTCAGAAATTATCAGATGAGAGCCCCACCAAACCCGATTTAATTAATTTAACAAAAATCTCATATAGAACGCGACCGGATTTACTTTAATGTACAATGTTGTTACTAATTATACCCTTAGGCAATTAAGTCTCTACCCACATTGCACAAATACACAAAACACACTCGTTACAACGGAACAAACTAACACACATGCAGCAGTCATGCAGAGCAAAGAGCGAACCTGACCAAGCCAGATCATCTAACAATCTGTTCTAATTTAGTGCTTGTCTATTACTCATATTAAATATAATTAATTCATAGAAACAAACGCAGAGCGAGCGAGCGAGCGAGTGAAGTAAGCAAAGCGAGCTAAGCAAGCAAAGGCGGCAACTCTGACAGCTTGTTAAGACAACAGAACGTCATAAACAGCAAGAAGATTATACTGCTCGCGGCTTAATCTTCATGTTTATTTGCATTCACACACCCACACACACACACAAATAGACCAGCGCTCAGTTGTTTTTGTAAGCTATTTTCAATTCCGCTTCCACCGCTTCCAATATTTCCTTTCTATTTTAACTTCGTTAGGAGCAATTTGCACAAAAAAATTAGAGAAAAACAAGTAAGAAAGCTAAAGTCGGTCAAGCCCGACTTTGAAATACCCAGCGTCCCGACATTATGAGCGCACTATGTTTTTCTTCTCTATTTGTGGGCGTGGCAGTGGGAGGGCAACATAAATTATTTTCCTACAACTTTCATTTGCCTTGGTCAACCTATGTTGCGAATTTGAAGCTTCTACGCCTTTTACTTCGAAAGTTACGAAAAATCTTCATTTGTGGGCGTGGCAGTGAGCGGGCCGCATAAAATTTTTTCCTACACCTTTCATTCGCCTTGGTGAACCTATGTTGCGAATTTGAAGCTTCTACGCCTTTTACTTCGGAAGTTACGAAAAATCTTCATTTGTGGGCGTGGCAGTGGGCGGGCCACAAAAAATTTTTTCCTACACCTTTCATTTGCCTTGGTGAACCTATGTTGCGAATTCGAAGCTTCTACGCCTTTTACTTCGGAAGTTACGAAAACTCTTCATTTGTGGGCGTGGCAGTGGGCGGGCCATAAAAAAAATTTTCCTACACCTTTCATTCGCCTTGGTGAACCTATGTTGCGAATTTGAAGCTTCTACGCCTTTTACTTCGGAAGTTATGAAAATTCTCTATTTGTGGGCGTGGCAGTGGGCGGGCTATAAAAATTTTTGTTCCTACACCTTTCATTTGCCTTGGACAACCTATGCTGCGAATTTGAAGCTTCTACGCCTTTTACTTCACAAGTTACGATAAGCCCTTATTTTTGGGCTTATTTGTGGGCGTGGCTCGAGGAGGGCGGCGTCCATTTTTTGCCAGGATATGTCCCTTTTCGTAGTTTACCAGCACACCAAATATCAATAGAATGTGTTGAGTGGTTCGCAAGTTACAAGCATTTTATTGAAAACACAATAAATTCATTTGTGGGCGTGGCAGTGGGCGGATGTCTCCCATTTTTACTTAGGATCATACTCGGACCCCGATATACATGTGTGCCAAATTTCGACTTCATTGGTTCAGCCGTTTCGGAGGAGATCCGACCACGGACGGACGGACAGACGACGACAAGACGGACAGACGGTCAGACGGCAGACGGACAGACGGACAGACGGACAGACGGACATGTCTAAATCGATTCAGTTTTTGATCCTGATCATTTCTATATATATTTTTCTATATCTCCGGAGCTTAATTCTCCCTGTTACAAGATTTGCACAAAACTAATATACCCCGCTTACGCTGGGTATAAAAAGGATCCCATCCCGTTGTTGCAGCTCAACCGCAGTTTGTGCAATTTTCATTTAGGAATTTTTTTAATTCTACTTTTCTTTTCATCAGCCTAACGTTCGACCTCACTTCTCAGCGACAGACAACAGTGCAACAGACAAACGGAAGGCGGTAAGACGGCCGGACGAGCGAACAGCGGACAGCGGACGGACACAACACAAAGCAACGTTGCTGGACAAAGATAGGAATCACTGTGCTTTCAAGTTTATTTACATTCTTTTTTTCTTTTCTCTATTTTCGTTTTGATGTTTTAGCTTTTGACCTTTCCTCTTTCCTGCTACTGCTGCTACGCTACTTTCCCCCCACTCCACGACGCTTTTCTATCTATTGTAAAGAACGAAGATGCCTCGAAAATCCAAAACGGACTTGTTTATTTGGCAATTTCATGTTATTTTGACCAATTTACCACCCCATTATGCCCTTTGGCTTTACCAAATCTGTTGCCCTAATCTATGTTTGCTTTAATCTTCTCCGGCTCGAGGGTAAGCATTGGCCACAAAAACGTCTACACTACGTTGTTACTTTCTCGCTCATCTAAATATATATATACATCTATAAATATATATACATATATATATATACAGTCGAGGAGATAGAGATTTTCCGACGTCTCAGTGTTTACGTCTTCTTATCAACATTGAATATTTTTACTTGGGAAATTTTATTTAGAGACTCTTGCAGCTGTTTTATATGTTCTTCCAAATTGGGCAAGGGCGACAAAACAGCCCAAAAAGCATGACTAATTAATTAGATAGCATCAATATATACGTTTCGCCATTCTTCTCTCTTCTCTTCTCTTCTCTTCTCTTCTCTTCTCTTCTCTTCTCTTCTTCGGCCATTGGAAAATGAGGAAACGGTATTACGAAGGAAATGATGCGGAAAATTTAACGTTGGAGGAAAAAAAAAATTAAAGCATACTTTTTGCCTTTTGCGCAAGTGTTAATATTTGATAATATGAAGGGAACATATTTTTCATTATCGTGATGATTGAAGTAGGAAATTTTCATGCCATGAATGTGGTGGACATTATATTCGTTTATATTTCGTTTTGGGATGGAAAATGACGAATGAACGAATTCCGAAAATGAAGAATGCGACGTGCTATGATGAATGACCCACTTGGGCAAGTTTTCATTCCATAGTGCCCCGTAAGCTTTATTACTTCTATTAGGCACTACGAACCAAATCAACACAAAAAAATATTCTTTGGGCTAAATTTCTAGTACCCATTGGGAAGAAAGTTCTCCAAAGCCGTAAAAGGAATTTCGAAATTTATCCAAGATCAGAATTCAGCTTGAGTTTCTAAGAATTCCATATCAAAAGGAAAATTGTCTATCACAGTTGATTCAACGTAATTTGATTTGCTTGTTTATTCACTTTTCCTTCATTTTTCCCCATGACAATCCGTTGATTTATTTAGCTTTTAACAATTATTAAAATGAAATTCTTAGATAAGCACTCCCCTGCATGTCAAAGAGGAGCAAGCACGACACACACACATACAGCCACACACGCACACACTTGCCGCCGTCTTTAAAGTAATTCTTCAAAATTTCGAAAATAATTGCAAAACATAAATTATCAAAACACTCAAAGGCATATGTGTGGGCTTAGATATTTGCATGCGTGTTCGTGATTCATGAGCAACAAAAAATGGCAGAAAAAATTTTGTCTATTCTGCTATCCTTCATAACTGTTCCTTTTGCATTTATATGTCCCTCACCTTCGGCGTTTTTTGTTTTTTTCTCTTTCACTCTTCACCATACATTGTTTTTACAAGAAAATTGAAATAGGAAATTCAGCCTAAAGACAAATTACGTGCCCAAGGTTTGCGAATATTACAAGCTCATAGAAACACTCCATGGAACAGACAGGCAGGCTGCCTGCTTTCAGGCAGCAGTACGCCATATTTTTATAGCATTTTCGTATATCATCATATGCCTCACTGGTGCGGCTCCATAATTGAATAGACAAAAAAAATGAAAGAAAACGAAGTCAAAAAGCGCGAAAATCATATTGTTCCACCCAAAGCCAAAGAGAAATCACATCCGAAGCAACATATGATTGACAGAATATTCAACACAAATATGAGAAAAGAAAAAGAACAAAGTCGAAAAAATAAGGAACAAAATCAAAGAAACAAACCCAAAAAAGGACACCGTCGTTTACTCATTCACTGATTCACTCAACTCAAACATACAGGACGACTTTGACTATGTATGAGAAAATTAATTAACAAAATTGGGATTTAAAAGTGAACCAACACCGACTGCCGTGAGGCATAAAAATACTTTACTCTACAACGCGCTTTATATAGTCAGCCCAGCCAGTCAGTCAGTCCATCGCCCTGTTTGTTCTTTGTTCGCCTTGAGTAAAAAGGATGTACGAGGCGATGCAATTACTGTTAATGAGTTTTCGTATCAAGAAACGGAATGTGTATGTATTTGCTTTTACGCTCTTCTGTTTTACTAAAAAGAACACTGAATTTTTTCTTCCTTTTTTCTCGACGAGTTTTATGTCCTTTTACTATTCAACTGAGAACACAATAGTCTTTTTTTGTGGTAATAAGTAGTTGCGGAATTTACAAGGCTGAAATAATATTGCTTGAATCCTGTGATCCTAACCTATGGTATATTTCAAACAAATCATGCAGTAACGGTGACAGGACTTATTATTTGGCATGGCATAAATAAATACCTCCAGCTGGAGCACATCTATGATTATGGACAGGTCGATGCTGAAGATAGAAATAAAAAGTACACCCTCAAGCAGGATCATCTCTAAGAGATAATAATCCAATCAACTTTCATTTTGGCAATGCATTTTTCGTGAAAGCAGAAACTCTTCTCTTATCAGTATTCAATGAGACATTAATTTGGCATTTCCACATTTGACCTTACCATACACCAAATAAAGACCCTACTACTGACTCCTCGACCGACCCCGAAAATTCTTGCTCTCATTCGCTTTTTCCACATATTTACCCAATTCAAAGCATACATATTTATGAATATACGGTCGAATGAGTGTGTTTTCCCTTTTTTGTCCTTTCCATTTTCTTTTATTTGGACATAAAAAGAAGTATGACAAGAGCATACTTGACGTATGCCCGCTCTCTCTCTCTCTCTCTCTCTTTCTCACCTCTGTGTAGAAGAGCTTCATTATACTGCCAGTTTTGGTCTCAAATATTACAAAAAATTAAAAAATAAAAGCACAAGCGAACAAATTCTAAATGTGCGGCAAACGGCACTAATGAGCTGCGTTTAGACCTCGCCTCGTCCCTTTCGGATGTCCTTCGGTAGGTAGAAAGTTGACAAATTACGCTAAATTAGATATGTACACTAAGTGAACGAGAAAATTGAGAGGATTTGACGAGTGACCGAAGCCGTTTGGAAGGTAATTTTAGAAGGTTTACTACTAAGTGGGATAAAAAAAAACTACAGAGCGTTTTCTTCGTCCTTTATCATATTTTCAGCAGGAAGGTTAAGTAGTCATAAACAAGATAGCAAATTAATTGAAAATCGAGAGATGATTTTTTTTTGAAGATTTTTGCTATCAAGAAGCCGCTTCAGTTAAGGGTTAATTCGGATGTAGCTCACAACCTACAAGCCTATAAATCTTTTAGACAAAAAAGGCATGTCATAACTTTTCTTCCTTTAAGGGATTTTTTGAAATTTTAATTTGTTGTCGATTTTTATCTGGATACAAAATTATTTTTAAATTTTGTTTTAGTAAAAGTATACACTTATAAAAAGGAAGTTGGTCGTTGGGCAACACGGTAGAGGCTTTTCAGGCTTTTGAAACAAACAATTCGAATGGATTATTGCTAAGTACTTTTGTCGTTGAAGTCCGTACCAAAATTTTGAAATTTTATAAAAAATTTATCCAATGGCGGACTACCAAAAACAAAAAAGTATCGAAAATCGTGATTTCTTTTAAATCGTTGAAAAAATTAATAAATTTCGAAAAACTTCAATTCTAGTAACTGCGAGAATTACTTCAAAAGTGGAAGATAATAACCAATTTTCAAAGTAACCGGTGGGGCAGTTTAGTCTATAGGGTGTTCACTGTGCCCGGAGATGATGTTTCGAGAAGAACGCCTTTAAAGTCTCAAGAGCAGAAAACAAGTCGCTTGGGGCTCGCCGGTGATTTTAATACTTGGAATTTCGGTCTGATTTTTTCACAGCATATTATCAAGGATTTACTATCAAAATATAAAAGAAAAAAAATTGTTTCATCATTATAACTCCCTGAATCACTCTCAGCAAAATATTAAATAATTTTAACAGAAATGACCAATGACGACAAATCCAATTTCATTTGATAGCCATACAAACTGAAACACAATCTATAGAGCTGAGAGAAAGTACCAGATATAAGAAAGTAATTTGTGTCTGTGATGATCAGGAGCTCAACACACACAAGTCCACCCGCAACATAAAGAATATTATTGTAAAAATGAAAATGTGTAAGAATGCGAGACACGACTTAATGCCGGAAAGAAAAGAACTGCTTGTTCATAAAAAAAAAAATATAAAAAAAATTAAATAAATAAATAAAAGTGCAGCAACGTCTGCGTTGGCAAACCAACAATTCACTTCAGCACATTTTCTGTCCACTCAATGTATTTGTGTGCATGCTACCATTTTGAGGCATTCTAAAGAAAATAAGACGTATAAAGACACTGAATTTACAGTACGAGCAAAAAGGGGAGGGGGATGATGTCCACCACCCCTTATGAAAAAGGAACACACACAAACACGCTCAGTGTACACCTCAACTGCCATTTCTTGCCTCACAAGCAACGTAAGTTTATTTAAAATTCAATTATTGTGCAAAGGAAAATTCCAATCTTACGACGGCATTTTCAAAGCGTACAAGAAGAATAGGACCAAGAAGCGAAAGCTTATAGCCGAGAGCTGCTGCTGCTGCTGTGATGCTAGTGCAAAACTATAAAGGGAATTTCACGCAAAAATTGGACTGCAATTGTTAAATTGCTTCAGAGTTGATTCTCTCCGAGGGCTCAGCGCGTGGTCAATGTACGGTGTTGTACGGTGTATGGCGATGCTTAGAGACCGACAACTCCACCAACACTCCTGACCCCTTTTCAAATATTTTTAGCTCAAAGAATGTTTTGTCGGTATAGAAATTCAATTAAATTTTTGAGCATGATAGGTGATAAAATGGGTTAAATAATGAACACTCTCGAGAGCAATAAATGAAAGCTCTACATTTGGAGAGAATTTCAGCAGAACCACAAGAAATGGATGCTATACGTATATGTAAGTAGTTTAAAAATCCTTTGAAAATGTGGACAAAATCTTCATGTAAGTAGATACATGTGTAGGAGGAGCACAGCGTCAGGACAGTGTGTTGGCCGATGGCCGAACAGTCTCTTATGCGTTCACGGAAGTTGTAAGCCTGTCAAGTTGAAAAATGAAGAGCTCTCACGGGGTTATCAGCACATGACTCTCAAAAGCATTTATCTTATTCTTCAAATCTATAAAAGTAAATATCTTAGCTTACCAATTGATTGACCTTATAGAAAACTGGTTCATCGATTCTTACCTGAAAGAAAGAGAAACGACACATTAGTTTATAGGTTAAAACACATAGAATTAATTCACATAAATCACAATATCGATTAATAGAGTTGTACACTTAAACACATAGATGAAAATTCTTGATATTTAAATTATGCTCATACAACGACAAGAAAGTGATAAGAACAACATCAACAACAACAAAACGAAAGAATTTGATAAAAAAAAAAAAAATTGAGATAGAGATAGAATGGAAATTTTTACTTCCGTTGAAATAAAAGATATTATTTTATATTTTATTTTATTTTATTGCTTCATTTCAAAGGAAAAGGAATAAAATTTCGATATGCGAAATATGCGCTCACTTCGGAATTTCAATAAAGCAAATCTACACAAGCAAGCCTATGCACGTTAAGCTTAAGTATTTCGAAAGACAATAAAGAGATTGAGGATAATGGTTTATTTAGTTAAAATGCCAACTTTTTGTCAAAGCTCTTTGAGAAAAATATATAAATATATGTATATGTATATCTGTATGTATATGTGAAGACCAAATGAAGAGGATGAAGAAAATGGCAGCGCACCAGCCTAAAAGTATACCTCTGTGAAAAACAATAATACTTATACATATTGGTGAGCACAACAATAGACAAAACGCCGCCAATTTTCGTCGAAGAATATAACACCGCATCCACAGAGCCATCCCCCCACCCACTTAAAACAAAAACACACAACGAAACGATGGAACGAAAGTTATTGAAACGTAACAAAAGTAGAAAGACAAAGTACTAAATAATGATGAAAAATGTAGATATACACAACCTTTAAATAGACGCACATCCATCCATACATACATATAAGTGTTTATGTAAATGGAAGCAGCACGAAATTGAAGTAAAATTGACAGCAATGTGATATGTTCGATAAATACACGCACACGCATTATGAAATCCTGCGTATGCGTGTGTGGGTGTGTGTGTACGTCATTCTTGATTTGTACTTTTCAAGTTCACCAGAGACAAAGGCGCGACACGACGTGGCAACAATCAAATAAATAAATAAAATAGAAAAAAAAAAAAAACAACCTATGGATTGGCAAATTGTGCGCGCTGTCATCTACGGTATAAATCTAGAGAAAGTGTTCCTCTCCTTTTATATTTTTGCAATTTACACACGCATAAAAATAAAAATCTGTCGCATAGAGTCGTCAAACCCAGCACCCACACGCGGCGCTCACCGTTCACCAGTTGCTCGCTCATGGTGTATTGCCTCTGCTCAATGGCAAGCACATGGAACTCATTCGAACACATACATATATACACGACGTGCATTGTTTATATACATATATGTATATATCTAATAGACCCACATGTATCCCCATATGCGTACATATTGGTGTGCAAATGAATGTGTTTTTAATTTTCCTTTACCCAAATTTCTGCTTCAAAGCCCACGTGCGCCGGCGTTTTCTTTTCCTTATGCGTGAATTATATTTTTCTAGCCTAGCTGGCAGCAGCGGTGGCGATGGCGATGGCGGAAGCACCCAAGTCATCTTACATATAACACAATACATACTAACAATGATATATGCCTTCAAGCAACCTCAAAATGGTTTGTATATCTTAAGTTGTTTTTTTTTTTTTTTGTTTTTCTTTTCATTTTTTCTTGCATACTTTTCTGCTTTGGCGGCGTGTCTGTTGCTCAGCCATTGTTTGTCCTATTTTACATGTTGGCTTTCTGTATCTTCTTCTGCTTCTTCTAGTCAGTAAGTTAATAAAATCCGCTGATAACACAATTTTCCCCATTTGTATTATTTTCATGAAAATGTAATCGTACCGTCGACAACAAAGAGCAAAAAAAAAAAAAATAAATAAAGAAAAAAAAGTAGGAAAAAACTTTCTAAATAGAAGCAGAATAAATTAAAAATGAAAGAAAAAACGAAAAGACGAAAAAAGCAACTTCAAAAACAGATTCCGTTTCACAATTCTAAAGCTTAGTTTTATGTTTTTGCCTTTTCAAAGACGATTCGTGTTCAAGCGTTCCCCGAAGCAGTTTATCCTTGGATTAGCAAAATCGTTTTTCTATGCGTTTGTTTATGGGGCAAATATAAATTAATTTTCCTCCAGCATGTGTGAGGAGTGTGTGTGTGTGTGTGTGTGTGTTACGGGCGGGGAAAATTTAAATAATTTCTAGGTAGATAAAGAGAAAAAAAAGCTGATCGCTCATAATTCTCATCATTCATATTTCCTAGCAGTTTCAGCTCCTCAATTCTTTCATAGTAATATTACAAAGTTTTCAGAAACACCTTCCCCTTATTTGAGCCTAAATATCATATTCTTAGCTGGATGAAGAATACTATAAAAATTCTTTCATTCTGTCTGGTATTCCAATATGCTGCAAGCATGAAATAATCTATTCTTCAGATATAAAACCTTTCATTGCATTCTGTCTGGTTTCCAATAGCGCAGGAGTGCCTGAAATAACCATGCAAACATATGGAACCACCCTGCATCAATTCCTACTACTCTCCAACCTCCCGACTAATCATAACCAGCAACTATTCCCTTTAATTTGCGAACCAATGCACTGTTCTTTTTTTTTTTTTTACATTGAGCTGTCACTCCATCTCCGTAGATATATAAAATACAGTGATATTTCGAGTAACCATTCGGGTACTCCTTTTTGGTAAATTGATCTCTTAATTGATGCAGGGTTGTGTTAAAACAGGAAATTTTTAAATAAACGACTTCCAGATTCATTCAGGACCATGGCTTCTTAATTTTTATGCCAAGAAAATAAGAGTGGATTCCCTGTTCTCCACACGCCTTTCAAATTCAAATCTTTCAATAATAATTTGTCCTTTGATAATTTGAAAATAGCAAGGAAGGTCCCCTCTGAATTCGTGATTTTCGATACTGATATTTTGAAAGTATCTTCAAGAAACTTTGTTTTTACTTTTTCTTTTCTCTCTCACTCACTATCTCCCATCCCTCTCTCCCTCTCTCATTCTCTCTCCCTCTGATATTATCCCCTCTCCGTCTCTCTTTATCGTTCTTTCAGCGCGTCGTTGCTTTGCAGTTTAATAACGCCAATTTGTGTGAAGTTCTTATATTATTTTTTATTTTTTGTAAGTATTTAATTTCATTTTCGTTTCAAGAACACATTTCCACAATCCATCAGATATAAGAAAACAATAAAGAAAGCCCCACAAGGATCGAGTGAATGTGAAGAATCAAATAGCGAAGCTTAATACCCTTTCATCCGTACGTAATTGGAAACTTGTTGCACGCTCTTTTGCCACAAGACAATGTTATACTTTTAACTTTATTTACTAACTCAATAAAAGTTAAGAAAAGTTTAACCAGACGAAAATACTAAGGACGTGCCGCCACAAACAAACGCATGCACACATGAACATATGAACATATATATACGTATGTTACGTACGGACCCACTCAGCCGAGCAACGAGGAGCGCATGAAGAAAGACTAAGTACTTGTTGATCAAGCGAAAAATTGAGTAAAGGATGTAAGCAGAACCAGAATCATCTAGCCGCAGGATAAGGTGAAATCTTAAGCATACCAATGAAGCGCATTTCAAAGACAATTTTGCTTTGTTCGTTTAAAATGTTTTATTTTTCTGATTTTTTTCTCTTTATTTTTCTGTGTCAGCTTGCGGGCAAACTATGCATGATTACCTCTTTATGAGTATAAAATTACACAACTCGGCAGTGAGACCAGAATGGCATTACAAACTGGAGAAATAGACACACACACACACACACACACACACACACACACAGAGAACAACACAGAGAGAAAGGTTTTGTATATATTTGATAGTTGAATGGAATTTCGAATGACTGCAAAGAGCTTCCAGCCATAATGGAATTCACTTTGCGAAGAACGTGTCGGATGGTATGCATACTATGTTGGCTGATGTAATCATATCTTCTATGCATTCGTTCATCGGAGCTGTTGCCTTGGGGCCACATCAAATGACAGTTCCAAATGACTACAAACGATAAAAGTCAGTTTGACCACACAAACACACACAAAATGGAGAGAATCCACACATTGGTATATTGTGCCATTGTGCAAAATATGCATGTGCCAAACGCAAACGAAAAGCAACAATTCCCAACATCGACCGACCAACCGCACAACCAACAAACCGACCGACCATCGACGTCGTTTAAGCTTGATTTAGTAATCGAACAATAGGAATTCCTTGCGAAATTCCTTCTAGCAAGTTAGTCAACGCTTAATTTCAAATGTCAAAATCAATTTGAATACTACACATCTCCAAACGTTGGGCGAGGCATTCATAGCTTAGCTGCAACGGATGCATTAAAATTCCAGCAAGAGAAAAAAAAGCAACGCATTCACTCGGATCCTTCGGGTCTGAAAACGCATTTGTCACTCAATACCAACACAGCTAAATTCATCAATGTCAAATCGCATTATTAATCAATTTACCAATTGAAGAAATTAAGTTTCCAAGCAATAAGGATGCAAAGGAGAGAAAAAAGAAAACAAAAATTGAGATTTTAGGCCCAGAAAATATGATTCGAGGAGCACAGCAAAAGGAGAAAGTCGTCTTCTCTGATGCTGATGAAATGCCGATATGACGAATTCCATTCCTTATATGCCCCGAATATGCCATCAAATACGTTCGAACGTACTCAACGTGGAAAGCGAAAGTCGGCCTAAGCGATCCTTCTGTATCTATGCAAATTTAAATTGAATAACTTGAATGAATCGAAAACATAAGTGGAGAATGCAGTGAACATATGTGCTGCCGTTTAAATTGATTACTACGAGAGACTGCCCTTTATGACGATGTTGAATGCATTTCGTTTTTCGTCCTTTACGAATGCAAATCCACGCACACAACACACATATATATATATATATCGAGGAGTGATTCGAAAAAACGGCTATATGAAAAGAGATACGGACAAAAACCCATGAAAGGCAAAGATTTAAGAGCCTTAATTCAACTCAAAGGCATTTATCGTTGAACTTACAAAGTCTTCCCAGTACCTATTCTCTCTCGTTCTATGAAATTGAAATATGTGTGTATGTATGTAAGTGGTTATGTATGCCTGGCGATTTTTCTTTCTTCAATTTTCTCTTCTTTTTTGCGCCTTTTTTTACCTTTCCATCTTTCTTTAAGTGAAGCGTTTAGAGGGGGGTAAGAAAGTAAGTTTCTGAATGATAGATTTACATGAGGTTCGACATTTGGACACATTTGTGTGTTCGTGTGAGCGCACTCGTGTGGTCATGAATCGTTGAAACGATAAATAACTACCGAAGCAATCCCAGAAAATGACAGATTTTCAATTTGCCCAGAGTGAGCGATTTGTAAGCGCATTGCCAAGTGATATTGTGAGGAGGTACACTCAAAAAAAAGTTCCTCAAGAGACAATGTTATTGAAAAAATTGATGCATCAAGAATTTATTTTTAAGTTCTGTGGTCATGCGAAGAATTTTTTTGTTTTATGAACTTCAACTTTTTTTTAGAACAATTAAAATTGTTGGGACAAAGTATAAGATTGTCGGCATTCGATTTTGTTTTTTTGAGTGTAGTACAACAATATCTGGCATGTGAGAATGGATTTAGTGCTTCCAATACAATAAACTAATCGCCCTCAGCCATTTTCTCTTGTTATCTAAACCGGTGTTACCTTTCAATTGAGTTTCCAACCATATTTAAGAATTCATTCGACTCTAATTGCACAATCCTCGAATCACTGCGATATTCCATCACAGAAAATATGCTGATAGTGGAAAAAATCTTCACCAAATAAAATCTCAAAATCACCTTTGCTCGCTCATTTCATCACCAATCAAACAAAAACAAACAAAAAAAAAGAAAGAAAGAAAGAAAGATTGTGATGGAATTCTCTTCTCTCTAGCCATGTTTACTCAACACAAAAGCTCGACTATCAGCTTAGAGCCATACTTAAGCATAAGCACGAAGTGAAAAAAATAAATAATGTCTATAAAATGGTTGAGAATATTGCACAATCAAGTCAGACAACAGCTGAGAATAAAAAAAAAATAAGAGAAAAGAAGCGGAAAGCGGAAAGAACAGACGACAGTTAAAAGACGTCGTTATTCAGATTCTTTTTTTTTTTTTTTTTTTTGTGGATGATTGCTCACGAAATTCCTTCAAAACCGTCAATTCGACTTTATGACTGGCTTTTCTCTTGTGTGCTTTCGGGTAAGTCTATTTTGTATGGGAGAGAATTCAGTGGAAATATTACTTGAAAAAAAATTGAACTGAAAAAAAAATTGCATATTTATGCACACAGTTAAACTGGCGGAAAATTTCATGTTGACATCGGCGATGGCAATAGTTCAAATTGCGCTGACAGTGATGTCGATGCGAATGCGACATGCAGTAGGTGGTGCCAGTTAAAAATCCATTGCGAGGAATGGAATATAAGGAGCAAACTGCTGAGAAAGCAGTTAATTAAGTGAAAATCTACGACGGACACATCGGAGGAGTGTGTCGAATAGGTGACGTGAATTGACGTGAAACTCTCGAGATGCGTTTTGGAATAGCGTTCGTTTTCTGTCAAGGATTCGGTGAGATGACGGTGCCGTGCCTTTTAATTATGAACTTTTATTTCAAATTTCTTTTTGTTAACCATTTGAAAGGATTTTTTTTTGCCCCCAGTCAGCGGGTAAAAATATTCCTGCAATTTAATTCGAAGGTGAAACTCATTCAAATTCAGAAAAAAGATTAAACGAATGCTTGCGTCATTTCTTTAAGCAAATTGTAAAAGATATCCTCTCTCTATCTCTCGCTCTTTGCACGTGTGTGTGCGCGTTTACATTTCAAACTTTTTGTTAATGAAATCAGCGGCGTCAGATTTCTGAATTGAAAGCAACAGCGAGAAAAAAAGTATTTTAAATCATGCATCATCATTTTACAGACATCACAAAGCATAGCGCACAAGCGGCGGCGGCGGCAGCAGCAGCATCAGCATCGGCAGCAATAGCAGAAGCAGTAGCAATAGCAGAAGCAGTAGTATTCACAGGAGCCGTAAAGGTAAGGCTAAGCGAGAGAACTCGTGCCTGATGCCACGGCAAATGATTTCCATTCAGCGTTTCGCGTCTAATTTAAAGCAAAAATGATTCATGTCATGGCACTGAGACTGCAAGCACAGTCAGAGGTCCTAGATGTTGGGTAGAGTGAGACACACACACACACGCATACACACGCATGCAGAGAGACAGGCAGGCAGCCAGCCAGACAGACAGACGGGCAAGTGCACGGAAATTGTGTTGGCAAAGTTTGATCTCACCAAGTTTTGGGATTTCCATTTACCTACGCCAGACCCCACAAGATATGCAACGAAAAAGGCGACGCACACTTTCAGGTACATATGACAGCCATTGGGAATATCTTAACTCAATCCCGGAAAGGAATTGGAATATACGATACGACTAAGCCATAAATGAAATTCAAGTAAAATTGAGTTCATTTGCAAGCGTCTCATAATTAGTATCGCTTTCCTAGACACGTTGGCGAGGCGTGCGAGGTGCACACGCGAAAATGAACAAGTAAAATAATAATAATAATAATAATAATAATAAGAAAAAAAGATATTGTGCATGTAGCGACACTTTCACATCAAGGGACTCTCTCACGAGTGCCTCTATAGGTATGTATGTATATCCTGAGTATGTTTGATCTTCCTTGCATTGAGCCGCAAAGAAACGAAATGAAAGCTTTTAGGTCACAACACCGAACACAGCAAATGCAAGGATTCATTATTATCGCGTTTCAGTTTTATGCTTTTAATGATCTTCATAGAGCTCCGCAATTTAACGGACAAAAAAATATTGCTCATGGCAATTAATAATTTCTTATTAAGTCCTGACACATAGCTCTCTCATTTGCCTTATAACCTGGCGAGTCCAATAAAAGTCGCGTGACTTGTCAGCACATGTTTCAGACACATTTAACATGAATGGCCATAAAAAAAAATAGCCTTTCTCCACACTACATGACTACATCATTAGCTTCCCCACAGCACCACAATCCAATCATTGACTCGAATAGCGTAGCTGCACGGTTACACTGGAATGAATATTCGTGGTAAAATTTTGTTCGTGTGTCGCACTTCTGTGAATTTGTATTTCTATCGGTATTTTCTGCAAAATTCGAAAAAGGGGAAACATAAGCATGCAATAATTTCCTATTAGCATTACTTAAGCAAGCAATGGTTGAATTGATTTTTCATGTGAATTCTTGGTACAGGAGAATAGCGCGCTGCTTCTACGAATGTCTTCTAAAATTATGTCCAATAACCGTGGAGTTGCCTAGCTAGGACATTTGAGAATATCATGCTAAAGGTTTTTTTGAAATTCAGAATTGCATTCTTTATCAAGCAAGGTCTACGCTAAAACGAGAACTTCTCGAAGCCATTTTTTTTTTTTTGAACTGGGAGCCATGATTTCTCTAGTTCAAATTAACCGATTTTAATGAAAAAAGTGGACTCGACGAAGTATTGTCGGGGGACCGTCATTATTTTTACTTTTTTTTTTTTACACTGAATTACAAAAAAATATTCACGAAATCGATGGGTCATTGCCGCCATTTTTCGGCCGGGTTTGAAAATATTCCCTTGGCCCTGCCCTGCTGAATGCAAGGAAACATTTTTCACTGCAATATTAAATAAAATGAAATGAAATCCGATTGCTATCAGCAATATTTTTTGTTAATGAAAAATGGACAGAATGGCACAAGAGCTTTTACCTTCGATATGATCCAAAATATTAATACTATACCGAAAAATAATAAGCAGCGCAGAAGGTATTGTTATCTTCATGGCACGTGTGAACAAGAATGTGATGGTATGTACTTACATATATAAAAACAAAAGCAATATTATTGGGGACCTGAACCGAAAGCAATTAAAGTGGGCCCAACTTTTATGACGCTGCAACTAAGTAAATACATACACACGCTGCTCCTTTGATGATAAGCTAAAATTGTGAATTGATCAAAGGCCGTAACAATGGGAATTTATTGGACCCATAGGCGATTCAGTTTTAATTAATTCAAATGTGGCATGTGAATGCTATTTTTACAGGGAACATTGTGACAATTCAATTTCCAATTTCCTTATTTTAGAAAAACAAAAACAAACAAACAAAAACGAAAACGAAAAGTTGTGTTGTGTAACAACATCAAATTGAATAATCGAATATCGGAGAAATGGGATTCAATGAATGCTGCTGATTTTTAATAAAGGAACAGTGTGACTGCGGAAACAGGGAACATGTTGCCACCGGCGCATTGACAAAAACAATGCTTCAAGTCTAGAGGCCGGCCTAGGCGCAAATGCTTTATCCACGCATATTATTAAAATTTAAGACCACTAAGGGAGGAGGAATTGAGACCGAGAGAGAAAGAGAGAGAGAGGAAAAATTGTGTCAACTTTGGCCACCAAAGGAACTTTATAATCGAATGGCGATTTCTCACAAGTTTTACAATTTATTTCAATCTAAAATGCGAAATGCGGTGACTGCGACAATGGCCGACGCCGACACGAATCATAATTTCTTTTTTCTAGTAACTTCCTTCGTTCTCTTCTTAAAATTGTCGTGTTGTCGTCGTCGTCGCCGTGTTGCTGTCTTACTTGTTAAAATAATTCATCAAACTTTTGCGCTAGCATAGAAAATCAAAAAAAAAAAGAAAAGTTTAAGTAAAAATTTCATTAAACCGTAATCGAAAAACTTCAACACAACTGAGAAGCTTCACGGCGACCGCTTCTGTTTCCAGCGAGCCGCAAGCCAATGACGTCTGCTGCGTGAAGTGCAATGGGATCCAAGCCCAATCCACTTAAAATGGAGTCTAGTTTCGTAACAATTTAATAAAAAAAATTTTTTTTTCGATTCCTTGTTTGAATTAAAAAACAAGGAATATTCTTAATTTCAATGCCGTCGCGCTGCCGCTGCCCTTCGTCTTGAATTGATATTCAAATTATGAGTGCTTTTGTTACACATCACATTCTTTCCCTGCGCCTCAATGTTCGCAAGACCATATGTCAAATTTGGTAACAGCTGTCCGAGAATCAGTGGCGTTTTGTGCTCATAGTGAAAAAAAATTTTGGCGAATGGATTTTTTTTTTTTTTTTTTTCAAGAGCGAAATCCTTGGTATTCGAGGGCATTGACTACGGCCATTGAAAGCTATCTCAAAAATTATTTTTAGTCCCTTTTCCGTCGTAACGCCATCCCAAACTGATTTTTGAATGCATAACGGAAAGATTTAGACATGGCTGCGTACAGCTAAGGAAACCTCATCACAAAAGGATTGAATGAATGATTTTATGGAATACGCAGTGGAGACAAAAACCCTTAACCTGTTGCGTAGCAATAAAACATGAAAAAGGTTATTCAAACGATTATAGATCTCCTCCCACCCTTCCAATTGATATGATAGCAGCTGCCATTTTTTCTTTATATAGGTATAATAGACAAACTTCCTAATTGGTCACGTTGTCATAAGTTCTAATGTATGGATAAAGAAAAAGGGATGGGATTTTATTGAATGGGCCAAAATTCTTTGTAATGTCTTAACTTCTTTTCATAAAGGAGCAAACCAAATTTATAAATTAATTTTACTAAAAAATTTATTAATAACAAAAGAAAATACTCAGTCGAATTGAAAAAAAAACACAATTATCAAAACTTTTTGTTTACTCGCAAATTACTGTAACATTTTTGTCGTCTTGTCTAGTCTTGCCAAAGAAGAATAACAAATGTTACTGTATTTTCTATTACTAGGGTGGTCGTCCTTATTTAACAAAAAAAAAAAATCTTTTTTTTCGCACGACACCCCGTATATATGTATATGTATACCACGAGAAAATATTTCTGTATTTTTTTAAATTTTTTAAATTTTTTAAATGACATTTAGGTGTCGCTACAAGCGTTCAAATTTTTCCATATAAACTCCATATATAAATTTGTTAGATTCATAAAATTACATAAGTACAAAATGTTTGGTAAATAATTGAAAAATTCCATCACGTCGCGTATTAAATTTTTAAATACCATTGATATTTTGAGACTCGTATTTCTTAAATAAGGTTTGAGCTATCTAATAATTTTTAAAGCTTTTGTGTTCTTAAAATCAAAAAATCGAAGAAAATTTTTAAAAACTACAAGCATCATCTTCATGAAAAATGTGTCATTTGATAGGCCGTGATATTAGCTTTGATACGATATCAACCGTGATAAGCTAACAAAGGAGCAATATATGTATTTTTCCGTAAAAGCAAAACAACTAAAGACCTCACACAAAATTGATGGTAGCTCCAAAACAACACCTAGGAAAAAATTTAAAAAAAATATGTTCGATATTACCAATGCCATCCTTATCCGTAATAATGAACGAAATCGCGGCACCAAAACCACTGTTGGCCTGTGCTATTTATTTTTGTAACGAAAAAACAAGTGAGTTTTTTAAAATTCTTTTTAGTGCCTAGATTTCTGTCTCTTTCAATGATATTCAGTGTTCATGAAGGAGCAAATGAATTTTAGTTACTCGCAAATTAGAGTAACATTGTTGCCTTCTTTCGCAATACAAGACAAATTGCAAAGGTTTAGGTGACGATCAGATTTAACATACATTTACAGAATTGGTTGTCCTATGATCACAGAGAGCGAGCTTGTGTAAATTTATTTTATTTATTTATTATATTTTTAATATTTTATATGAAACTAACAATTTCATATATTGAGTTTATTTGGAAAACTTTGGCCGCTGATAGCGACCCCTAAATGTCATTTAAAAAATTGCAAAAAAAAATACAGAAATATTTTCTCGTGGTATATATTAAAATGACGGGGTGTCGCGCGAAAAAAAGAAAATTTGTTTAAATAAGGACTACCCTAGTAATTACATTGAGAATTCATTCCTAATTGTTATAGAAATCTGTGTAAATATTCCGAAAAAACGCTGCATTTTTATAGACCCATTTTGATTTGCACATATCTAATAAACCATTTACTCAATCAAGATAATTTTTTCACTAAATTAAAGAAGATACACAATATTTTAACGCAAGATACAAAGAAATGCTCAGAAAGAAAAACCCATCGAAGAATGCACCGCTTCATTGAGTAGAAATCTGCATCACAATGTGCAGTAAAATCTTTGAGGAGCTTTGCTTAAACTTTTACGAATACAAAATATAAGATCTCCGTAAAAAGGGTTGTTGATCTGACATAATGAACAATTTCTGAACTAAATTACATAATTTGAATAAATATTTAAATCGATTTTCTGCCATCAAAATACCACTGTGCGACGAAAGGTTTGGGTCTGTGCTGGTTCATGCCAACGATATTCCTTGCAATTAATCAATCTAAAATGTAGTAAAATTTAAAATTAATCTATCACGAGGCCGAATAATTGCCACAACAAGCAATTTTTCAATTATTTCCTTATTGCGGAATTTTCTATAATTTTATTGAAAAAAAAAAAAAAAAAAAAAAAAAAAGAACACACCTGCTGTTTTACCCAAAGTCGACGAGCTTGTCAAGGAAAAAACAGGAGAAAAATAAACAATCATAGGGAGAAAAAGGTGATAATTACGCACCACAAGAGTGTAATACAAAGTTCAATAAATATTTGCAATTACGGTTGTTAAAAAGCTTGAGAACGAACATATGCTTTGAAAAGTTTTATTCCTTTGAATTTAATTGAAGCCATAGAGAAATATCCAATCAAAGGATTTGCAATGATATCCTTCAATCAAATAATGTATGCATATACCCCATTGGTATTTTTTTCTATCCCTACAATTAAAATTTTTTTCTTATTTCGAAATTTGCATTTTTTCTACAATTTTTCCTTCTATTTTCCATTTTTCTGCCTTTTTTCTTTTTTCTTCGGTGGTAACAATTACCATTAGAGGCGGAAAAGTGCACATTATTTCCATCGAAGGACACATATTAGCCAACTGAAATTATGTGAGGCGGCGAATGTGCTTTGAATAAATAATTTAGTGGAATCACAAATAAACACAAAAAAGAAAGCTAGAGTCGGTCAAGCCCGACTTTGATATACTCAGCCCTTTCGAAGGGAAGTCGAGAAAAAAAGTGAACTGAAAAATACCATTAGTCTTATAAATAAGGACGAAAGAGATCCTGGCAATGGAAAATATATTGTTTTCATATGGATAAACAGTGGTCCTTACAATTTTGATAATTATTTTTCATACCATTTCCCTTTGGCTTGGTCAACAAATGTCTCGATTTTTAAGCGTGGCAGGAGGCAGATATCGCCTGTTTTTTTTTTTTGCTTCGTTCTCGGAGCCCTATATACCTGCGTGTGTAGAATTATGACGTGATTGATCCAGACGTTTGAAAGTAGATCCGACCCCAGAGGGATGGACGACGGACGGAGGTTTAAATGGATTCAGTTTTCGTACCTGATCAAGATCATGTCCATATCTTCGGAGCTTAGTTCTAGCTGTTACAAGATCCGCACGAAACTAATATACCCTTCTTACGATGGGTATAACAAGCTGAAGGAGAAACACACACACACACATACTGCCACTTATCTACAGCCATGGGGTTCGGTTCATCGTTGTATGCAGATATTGAAGGTGAATTAAATAGTGCATTGGAAAATGTCGAAATATTATTACTTTTTGTCATGTTATTTTTTTGAAGCGACATACAAACGACAGCACCAGCACCAACACCAACAACAACAAAGCACAAATATGTATGAGACGTGTGTCGACAATCGATTGGGGAGGGGAGGTCGCTCAAAAGCCGGTCGTGACAGTTTTATTAACAAACGTGGAAAAGTTCTTTACATTTATACTATAATTTGCATTAATAAGTTTGAGGAATGAACTCGGAAAATAGTCGGAGGAGTGAATATGTGTGAAAATTTCTTAGGATTGTCCAAAGTTGGTATTTGAGCGCTGTCAATGGATATTTACAATTAAATACGCAAATATTTCTGGAAAATTAATAAATTGAAAAATTGTGAGATATTTACAGGAAAAAAAGAGCAAACGAAGGCAATTACAGTGCATACTTTTGGGTGAGGAAAAACTAAAAAAATTTAGTCGACTTTCAATCGCTACGCGCATACGGCAAACAACGAGAGAAGATAAGAAAGAAAATCGAAAAGAAAAGCAAAGAAAAGAGGCTACAATATTTATAAAAGGCATCAAAAAAATGATCGTTTTAGTTTGGATGCTAAGGCTTTTTGCTTAGGTTCTTAAGAGACACAAACCTTTTTAGGAGAAGATAGGTGTAGTGAAGATGGCGATGGCATAGAACAATCAGAAGATGCTGAACTGCAACTGCTGCCAATAATACTGCTGTTGCTGCTGCTGCTGTGCCGCCGCCGCCGCCGCCTGACCGCATGCAATCGACGGCAAATGCGGTAGCGGGGTTAGCTATGTTGTTGTTGCTAATCTCATTGCTATTTCGAGCAGCACCGAGCAGTGAACGTGAATAATGGCCAATTGTAATTGTATTGTATGCATTTTTTTCATCGCAATGGATTATTCGATTTTGATTTTGATTCTGATTTCGATTGCAGTATTTATTGCTTGCTGGCCCATGTAGCATGCTGGGCATCTTTTGTACAGTGCTGCTGTTGTTATTGACAATGACAGCAGCTGCAGCTGCAGCAGTTGCAGTTGTGGAAGAAGTATTAGTTGCAGATAGAATAATGTTACTATTTACATTGTTGCTGTGTTGTTGTTGTTGTTGATGTTGTTGTTGTTGTTGTTGGAAGATGTTGCGCGGCGTCGCGTATGCCGATGTTGCCGTCGCAATTTCGCTAGCATACATTGCAGCAGCAGCTGCTGCGGCTACAGCAGTGGCATTATTGCAATTTGCTGCCGTCGGTATGATCGTTATCGGTGTTGTTGCTGCCGCGGCCGCCGCTGCTGCTGCGGCAGAGGCAAAAAATTGCTGCTGCTGCTGCTGTTGAGAATGTGTTTGAAATTTGGTTGGTGTCGCCGGCGTTGCTGCCGTTTGAGCTTGCATTTGCAATTGCATATAGGCCTGCAGCATTTGCTGCTGTTGTTGTTGCTGCTGCTGCTGCTGTTGTAGGTAAAATTGTTGTTGCATTTGTAAGCAATCAGCTAATTGCTGCTGCTGTTGCTGCTGATTCTGCTGCTGCTGGTGGTGTTGGTGCTGTTGGTGCTGTTGCTGCTGATGATGATGATGATGGTGTTGCATCATTGTGGCTTGAAAAGCAGCAGCGGCTTGGTACGCTGATGCCGTCTGTTGTTGCATATGCTGAGCGTGTAACGGATGTTGCAGTGTCGCAGCAACGCCTGTCCCTCCGGCTTGTACGGGCGGGGCTTGCAATAATTGCATTTGTTGTTGTGATATTTTGCTGGGATTATTCTTGTGACGGTGCTTTTTTTTGGTTTGTTTGTTAGTTCGTTATTGAATCGATTAGATTTTTAGAGATAAGTTCAATTAAAAAATAAAATAGAACAAAAAAGTATGTAAATATTTCGTATAACCTTTTTGTGAAAAAAGATAAAAATCGTAAGAAACTCGTGATATTTCTTCGTAATGTGCGAAAGAGCTACAAAAACAAAAAAAAAAAATAAAAAAAAAATACTCCGTTAGGAGGCTTAAAAGAGAACAGCATAGCAATATTCATGAGTAAGGATAGTGAGTTGAGATAGGGATGTTATTTTCTTTAAACAGATTTAAATAGACGAGAATCTATATTAAAGCATTAAAAGGTGGAAAGTAGAGTGGAGAGGAAGTATAAAAGACTATTAATGTGAGTTAAGTAGACAAGAAGAAAGTCAATAGAGCAGTGCAGTACCCTACGTTTAAGAATAAGAAAAATTTTTGTTGATTATTATTTATTTATATATATTATATAAGGTATGGGCAAACAAATTTTGAATTAAATTTTAAATGGTTATTCAAAGTTTTGGTGTAGCCTGAAATAAGACAAGGGCACCATCACCACCAAATCACATTTACACTCGCAGACGATGTGTTTTTCATTTGCTTGTAGTAGATTAAATTTATTTTTACGGTGCAACAAAAAATCTAAAATCGAATTCATCACAAATTCATTAAAATTTAAAATAAAAAGTCATCTATTTTTGGTTTGTTTTTCATTTTTGCAAGCAAGAAATATATTCCAGGATCAGGTTGCTATTTTTGTCTTGATCATTTAAGGGGTTGTTCTGATTTGACCATTTTTGAAAATTGATTAAGGTCATTTGGTCTGTGAATTTTCGAAAACATTTCTAATTTAAAAATAATAAAACCAAGATTAAACAATTTTTTATGCAGTTCTAAATAAATTCTTTCCAAAAAAGAAGTACAATTTATACGATTACATATATATTAGGGTGTCCCAAAAAAAAATTTTTTCTTGACTGTGCTTGCTAAGAAAGCTTATTGAAAGCTTAAGTTGTAAAAAGTACTTTGAGAATTGTATTCAGATTTACGAGTAAAAGTGTTCAAATAGAGGTAGCTCGTGCGGACTTGATCCGAAAAATGTCCTGCTGTTTTACTGCGTTTTTCGTGAAGACAGGTTCATACGCAATAATTTAGGCACTAATCGGAAGAAAAGTATCCAATCTTTGATTTAATATACATAGGCCATTTAGGCGTCATTAATTGAATTTTTTTTAAACAATTTGGGTGCCAAAAAAGGGGGGTTAAAAATAAGTAATGCAATTTCAAAGAAACCAAGTTTCTTTTGATTATAAGAACTTAACTCAGTTTGAACTACTTAGTCATTATAACCAAATCATTCGCAATAGTCTGAACCATATGAGCTTACTGAGTAAAAAGTATTTGAGAATTTTTTCAGATCTTTCGTAAAAGGTTTAGAGGTAGCTCGGCGCGGACTTTCCCAAAAAGTCCTGCTGTTTTACTGTCGTTATTTAATGATAGACTTGAGGTATCATTAAGCAATGAAAGTTTAGGCACTAATCGGAAGAAAAGTATCCAATTTCTTTGATTTAATGAAACATAAGGCCATTTAGGCGTCATTAATTGAATTTTTTTTTAATAATTTGGGCGCCATAAAAGGGGGGTTAAAAATAATAATGCAATTTCAAAGAACGCAAGTCTTGTTTTGGTTATAAGAAATTACCATTTTGTATTTGCATTATAACCAAAATTCATTCCATACTTCCTGGCCTCAATTTGCAATTTTCATTGCTTACGTGATACCCAATGTTACTATATATTAAATAGAGTCAAAATGACGAGTTTTTCATAGACATTGATTTTCGGCTCACGAAAAGTTCAATTTAATTCTATTTAATATAGCTTGGGTATCACATATAAGCAATGAAAGTTTCAAATTGAAGTCTGGAAGTATGCATTTTTTTTTTAAATTGGAAACATAAGTATGGTGTCAATTCGATTCTCCCTCAGTACGCAGTTTAATAAAGAAAATTAACAGAAAATTTTCATCTTTAAATCGTTACAAAATTTCGACATCTTTTTTCAAAAGCTTTAATGTCCTTTGCCTTAAAATTTTTTTTTTCTAAATAAAATCTGCGTACGACTTAAAAATTGTTGAATTATTGAACAAAAAAATGTATTTTAAATGCGTATTGAGGGGTCTTTGGGGGTCCTTGCCATAACATTTTTATTTTGGAAAACAAAATTCAAAGTCGAAATGGGAACATCAAAAATCTTTGTGCTAAATGGTCTTGAAATTTGACGGAATTTCTCGTGAGACTGGGGCGAAGTATTAGAAAAGATTTTTTTTAGTGTTCCACTTCTGTATTCTCTCTTCCTTTTGAATGGACATTTTAAATTGAGGATAATGGTAATTAAAACTAATTGATCGAGTAACCCATAAGAACCTTTATATGGTTTCTACCTTTGATGAAAAACGATTTATAATTAAATTTTTTATGCCAGTCAATAACAGCTTAAAGGCTGGAGGGAGTATTATTTAATGTGAAAGTCCAAAAAAAAGGTTTATAAAATTTTACCTATTTACGGCTCCGCTTCAATTATTTTTAAAGCCTTCGTAAAACCATTTAATATATATATATTCTATATCCATACAGTGAAGAGTTCATTTTACATCCAGCAATCAAATATATATTCATTTGATCATAGCATTAGCTTCTTTTCAAGTAAATAGATTTCATTATTTCATCTTAGACCTAGGGCCGTTTTTAGGCATAGGCTACATAGGCTGCTAGTTGTTTTATCTAAATTTAAAATAAGAAAAGTTTGGCATATAGGATAAAGATTTTACAATTCGAAAAGTGTGCGTTTCGGGTGTTACACAATTCTGCCTCTATGTTCTGGCCAGTTTACATTTACTTGAAATTCAGCGAATGTTTCTAGAAATATCTTCCTTTCAATTACAGGCCTGGAAACGAATAATATTTACTAACTGTCTACATCACATTTACTTTCAAAAGTACCGTTTTGCAAATTTTTTTTAATTTTACTTTGTTTCGGGTGTTACATGGCTCTGTTTCGACGCAAACCTCATTCAGCTTTTCACTTGAGTACAAATTTAAAAGACTAATTTACTTAAGCATTACGCGTTTCTTCTAAACTTTTAGTTTCGAAAATTATAATTTGGAATGTTTTATTTCAACATTCATGAGATTTAATGCGAACATAAAATATTTAGATTTTCAACCCCAGTATCGTTTGTCATGGAATGACCCTAAGGGTCTTTTTTCGTTACGTTCCGAGAACCAAAAAACTTATAAGAAAATTTTGACATTTTGAGAGGACATCGTAACGAAAAAGTTTAACCGGAACAGTAGCAAAGGGGGCTTAAACTAGAAATTATAAAAATTTTAAATTCACAGTTAAAATTTGTATGTATTTACGCTCAGTTTTTATAGTTGTAGCTAAAATTTATCGCAATAAGTTGAATTTTTTACGATTTAGCTATTTTTTTTTTGTATTTATTGGAAACTCATAAGAAAAAAAATGGGACTCGGAAAAAATTCACCAATTAAAAACAATAAAATTCTGGTAAAGTCTCAATGGTTCCTCCTCTGAAAAATGTCCTTAACCCCTTCTCGCATACGAAGCCATATATGGACGCAAAAGTTTATAATTTTTTCCTTGCCAGATGAAAAATCCTGTACTTAAAACAAAACCGAAATCCAAATAAGCATGGCATTAACTAACGGAATCTTAGTAGATTTCGTTTGACATATGGCCGTAGTCCACATTATATGATATTTTGTCTAACATTTGTCAGAGAAGAATTAAAAAAAAAAATTATCACATTTGAAATTTGTTATAATATAAAAATGGTGGGTAAAGAGTGCGAAAAAAATATTTCTTTTTATACAACACACTCTTTTCAACCTTCTCAAGAGTAAAATGGTACGAACATTGAAAGTTTTGGGTTTCCAGGCATGTTTGCCTACCTTTTCCATATATCTTCCATATATCTTTCCATATCACTTCTGTTATAAACATAAAAAAAATTAAATTTAATAAATTTTTCCTTTTGAGCCCAATAAATCATTATTGTGGAGGAAAAATATTTGTTTTTCATTTCGTTAATAATTCATGCGGGAAGGGGTTAAGGACCTTGTTTTATGATTTAAAGCTCACTTAAAATATTTTAGTTTGTGGGAGTTTTTCCAGTATTCATTACAATAAAAATTCAATGCACGAATATTAATTGAAATAGAACTAGTAAAATAGGCAGAAAATATTCAATTTTTTTTTTTTTACGTTTCCGAGTCCTAATAATAAACTATTTTAACAGATCTGTTTTCGAATGATAAATGTTTTTGACACACGAAAGACCTGAAATATTTTTATGAGGCTAGAGACTTTTGAATTTTCATCAACTGGAGTTTGAGAAATTTTCAGGACGGTTTGGGATTAATGCAAAATTTTTTATCAAGTAACGCGGTAAAATTTTGTTTTTCAAAGAACCCAGCCTATTTTAATTAGAGGATATTTCCCCACCAAGCCTGGACAGTATTTCGAATCAATAAAAAATAAAAAACTTTTTTTGATGCACCGCAAAAATAATTTTTAAATAAAATTTTGATGCCGATTTTCAGAAAATTTGGAATAAAAATTTTTGAACTGATTTAAAAAATTTTTTTTTTAATTTTGCACGATTTTGGTTTCCTTTTTTTCAATATTAGTGGTTTTTTTTTTTGCTTTCTGTTCTCTGTGAATGATTTTTCTTACCATTATATTTTCTGACAAAATTTCTTCTTTGATCTTCGTGGTGCCGTTTGGTTTTGTCGCCGTTGCACCTAAAATCGTTGTCGCTGGCGTCGTGGCGGTTGTTTCGGACGTTGGGGCAACGGTTGTTGTTACTGCTGTTGCTGTTATTGAATTCGAACCGATGTTGGAGATTTTAAGGGATTTTTCAACACTCTTGATTGACAACGAATTCGACGATGAGATCGGATTGGGATTTGCTGCAATTACCGCGGACGCAGCAATCGTAGCGGTTTCAGTTAGCGCAGCAATGATGATTTTGTTTAAAAGTTAACGAGTAAAATTTGTTTACTTTTTTTTCTTAATTTTTTCTCCTTCTCAGGTTGTCGATTGCCACAATTTTACGGGTTTTCTTAAATTCGACGGGTTTGCTTTTTCGACTTATTTTTTCTTATTTGTTTTTATTCGATTGAATTGTTGGTGGTGATGGATTTTTATTCTCTTACAATTTATTTTATATAATTTTTTTTTTTTTTTTTCAATTTTATTTCAAATTGGTGGAATATGAAGAAAATTGTTGCTTTTACAAAGTTTTACACACAAAGATCTTATATGCTTAAAAGACTACAGGTAGATGATTGAAACTCTAGGATAAAAATGCAATAGACACACACACACGGTTTATTTATATTGAGGTAAAGGATTGTCGATTGGAAATATTTCGATCAGAGATTGTCTAAAATAGAATACTGTGCAAGAGCATAGAATGACTTTAATTTTTATCACTAGAAGAAGCAAAGGGATATGTTCTCTTATTCTTATAACGAGATATTTTTAATATAATTATAGATTATTCTATTTTTTTTTTTTAGACTAAAAGACTAAAAATACGATCAAAAGGATTGTCTAGTGGTAGATTGTAGAAGAAGTCTCTCTATTTAATATATGTAGAAAAAATTTAGATGACTTTTCGAAAATTGAAGTATATAAATATACGATCTTTCGATATATTTATATATGTGTATAGCACAAATACGCTAATTTTTACTGATTGTCAAAACGCGTATTCTTGTTGTGATAGTCGAGATCTTGCTTGAAGATTCGAATTACTCTATCAGCACATTATTCCTTACACTAAAATAAATTTGATTAAAATTTTTTTAAAAACTTTTAACTGATGCCTATATTAATACATATATAAATATATATGTATAAATAATATTCTTCTCTGATAAATAAACTTTTCAATTGTTTTTCACATCAAAGATTTGAGAGAGCGATTTATTCCTCTTTCTATTTTTAAAACTATTTGCATTTGATTGACTTGTTTTTCTTAGGAAAATTTTCTCTTTCCACTGAATTATATTTGATATATGCCTAGAAATATGCAACAACAATTGACATGGGTTCTGCGATATTCGCTATTCTTTTATTTTTATTTTTTTTACTTAATTTCCTGTTAAAACAATCTTCCTTTTTATTGCTTTTCCGAACTAACTCTTCCCACTCATGTATTTCAGAAAGCTTAACAAATATATTTTTTATTTTACAATTTAATATTTATCAAGAGAGATCGAACTAGAGAAGCAACAATTTTCGATGGAAACTTTGTTCAATTTAGATTTCTTTTTTTTTATAAATTTAGGATGCTTTAATTTTTGTTTTTTTCTTTTAAGCTTATTTTACAGATTACGACGATCTTTATCTTTTTTCTTGTACCATACTAAAACACAAAAGGAATATTCAATTATAGTTTTTTAAATCAAAAATCTGAATTGAAAGGATAAATTTTTTTGCTTTTACTGCTCAAACTTCACTCAATTGAGTAATTTTATGGTCATATAAAAAATGTATTTCAATTCGGTAAATAATTTAGTATATATTTTAAGGAAAATATGTGCAAAAGTCAAAACAGGACCGATAGTCAACCAAAATTTTTTTTAATACTTTTTTCACAAAAAATATCTTCGGAAAAAATTACGAACTTTTTATAACACTTATTATTCAGAAAATAAATTAACACATTTTACTGTTCAAATGATCCACAAACGAGTGAAGATTATTAAAAAAATTTTAAAATTTTTGGCGCCCAATTAGGGACCTTAATAAAAGCAAACAAATTTATTTTGTTTTACTTTATTTAACATTTTGAGGAAGATTTTTGAATTCTTCAGAAAAATGAACACCAAAATGATCCAAAAATTATTGAAGAGTATTATTAAATTATTTAATTTCTTTAAATTTTTCGGCGCCCAATTAAGGACCATAATAAAAGCAAAAAAATTTCATTTAACCTTTTGAGGATGCATTTTTATTTCTTGTGGGAGTGAGAAATGAATCTCAATCGAACAACAGCAAAACGATCCACAAAGGGTTAAAAAATATTAAAAATAAAAAAATAAGAGAACTTAAAAATGGAACTTAGAAGGAAAATAAGTATATGATAATTGCGCTTTACCGATTGATTGTGAAGTCGAGTTGATGAATAAAGTGTGGCAATCGCGGAAAAGTTGCTACAGCTGAAGAGTTTCACTGTTTCAAGACGAATATTTCGAATGTAACTTAATTGCACTGTGATCGATCGTTACTGGATCGGGGGATTTCGGTTTTTATAAAATTTTGTTTTTTTGATTTTAGCACAATGAGCTGCAAAAAGAATTATTTTTAAGAAAGCAAGGCTTGAGTCTAAATTTCTTCAATTAAAGAATGCGATGCGATGCGATGCGAGGTGGTGAAGGAATGCTCGAATGTTTCTATTATCAGTTTGCTTGTTCGATAGGTTCTTTTGTTCCAAGTTTTTATTTTTGCGGGATGATGATGACGAAAGTTTCTACTTAATTTTTTGTTTTATTTTTAATTGAGAATTTATTTATTAAATTTTTTCTGTTTGAAGCGATTACGATTTTCTGCTGCTCTTACATTCCCCCGTTTAGTTGTGTTTCTTCTTTTATGCCACGTTCGGAAGCTCAGGCTCGGGAATTAAACTGGCCCGTCCGTTTTTGCTATTACTTTTAGTGCTTTGAGTTCAATATACAAGCATATAGCAGGTTTTTATAAGCAAAACGGTGCGATGTTGACGGTGACGACGTGCCGTGTTTTCTGAACGTGTTTATAGAGAGTTTTTGTTCTTTGTTTTTAGTGCCGGGCCGGTGTCGAGCCAGTCAAGAATGAATTTTTTCTCTTGCTTTATGCTATTTTTTACGTTCTTCTTACCTTCTTTGAATTCTTTATATGTATTTTTTTTTTTTTTTTTGTATGTTATTTTTTCGGACCTGGTGGTTTTGTGGTCGCGTCTGTTAATGGTTGGTAAGGTAAGTGCTACGGCAACTATTGTATCTCTTTTTGATTTTTGTTGCTCCTTTCTCGTTCGTACGAGAGATGATGATTTTCGTCGTCTTTCGACTTGGCTTAAAACAAAATATGAGAACGGCAAGACACGGTTGGTGTGTGTGTGTCGCTGCTGCCGCACAGAAATCTTTTCTTAAAGAATCAACGAACTTTCGTCGTGTGTTTTTTGCTTCTTTCTTCGGCTTTTGGCTTTGGCTTTTATAGCGCGGCGGCTGATATGGTGATATGGTTGCTGCTTCTTCTCTTTTTTTTTTTTTTTTTTTTGGTTTCTTAAATTATTTTTCTCTCGTTAATTCTGGTATTATTTTGTACTTGCTGCTTTTTTTTATTTTATTTATTTTTATTACTTTTTTCCTCTGCTTAAATACTTGGCTTCTTTCCTTCCGCTGTGATTTTAGCGTTGAGTAATTTTTTTAAATTTCGGTTTCTGGCTTCGGAAATCGCACTAAGTAGAGCTCAAAGTGTTCGAAATTGTGTCCAAATAAAAACAATTTTAGATTTTATTTTAAATGTTGGCACGAAATTCTTTGGGAAACTAAATTCGAGAAAATTAAAGCGCACCGGAAATTCTTCGAACACGCGTTTGAGAGAGAGGATGCATTAATTAATTAATTAATTAATTAATTAATTAGAGAAGAAGAAAAACTAAAATATTAGCAAAGTCGCAAGTCGCGTGTTGTTGTGGCCGTTTCGACTGTTTTGGTGATTCTGTAAACGATGTGTGACAGCTTCGGAGGAAATTCTTCGTGACGAGACAAAAAAGTGTGCGTTTCCGCGTGTTACGTTTGGATACGGTGTGGCTACTATTACGGTCGATTTCGATTTGAACTGAACTTTGATTTGGATATTGAAATTTTCGAGGATGTTGGAGTGATAACTGCTGCTACGGCTACTGCTGCTGCTGCTGCTGCTTACTGCTGCTACACACTCTACTCCACACTCTACTCTACTCTACTCTACGCTACGCTACATACAACTGCTTGGCGCTGTTTTGTTATTGTAATAATTGTTGTTGCTGCTGCTGCTATTGTTGTTGTAGTTGTTGCTGTTGTTCTTGTTGGTAGTTGTTCTTGTTTGTTTGTTTTCGTCGTTTTTGTTGTGAAATTTATATTTATGTTTTTTTTTATTATTTATTTATTTATTTATTTTTTTATTTTGTTTTATTTTTTTAATAGAGCGAACGGCGGCGGACAGAATTGGAACGGGTTAAAGCAAAGACTGTACGAAGACTGAAGTAAGAACAATTGAAATTCAAAGGTAATATACCTATTTTATTCGGAGTTCGCGTTCAGAATCTGTTGAATTCACATCGTGGCCAAAATGCTGCCGACGACGACGACGAAGTCGCTGTCGGCGTCGTTCGCTTTACCACTGTTTGGTACTGGCGAAAACATCACCATGCGTAGAACAGTCCGAAGAACCCGAACGACAACGAGACTATACTCGGAAGGCAGAAACAAAAAGCAAAACAAAACAGCAAAAAACGACGTCGCGGCGTCGACTGTTGTCGTGTCTTCGTTTCGTATGTTACGCTCTTGTGGATCGGCTTTTGGCCATCCAATATGAAATGGTTAAGAACTTCGTCGTCGTCGTCGTCGTGTTACTTGCCGCCAGCGCACATTTCTTCTTTGTTTTTGTTGTTTCGCTCCGAAATCGGACGCAGCGACGAGTGTAAGGTGCGTGCCTGTGCAAGTGTGAGTGTGGTTTTTGTTGTTCCACTCCGAAATCGAGCGCAGCAGCTCAAAGAAGCCGTCACTCACTCGCAAATGCCGCCACTCAAAAAAGACTCCAACTCAAAAAATCGCATGCGATAATAAAGCTTTTCATAAAAAGGTGAAGGGAAATTTTCATTTCTGGCAGCACTGATGATATGGCATGACTGCATGGCAAGGAATCCATCAGTTTTTATGCAGTATTATGGCATTCTTTATATTACGAGACTTGTTTTGCCGGCTTTTCTTTATTGCATGCGAGAGAATTTCGAACAGTTTTCAAACTCTGTTATACAACGGATGTTGTTTCTTGAAGGAAAGAATGAAGGAATTCGGTTTTGATGTTAAAATTGCATGAAATGTTATGACTTAACAGTGCACACAGAACTGCAATCGTTATGAAATCGGTTACCTTTAACGACGATTGCCTTTGCATTTCATTAAATCATCGCATGCGTCATAACTTGTCCTAAAATCGCAAACGTGGGCGATTAAGGCCCTCCCCTCCGATTGCAATTTTTTGCGCGCTGCTTTATTTCTACGACAATAACAACTAGCGACGAGAAACTACGACGACGATAAGGACAATGAGGCGTCAAGTCAACCCTAAACATTGGACACACATATGTGTATATTACTTTCGACTGCCTAGAAATGCAGCAAGTAACGCAGCATTAGAATCAGGCAGCGGCGGCCAGCGGCAGAGCCAGGGGCACGGGCACGGGCACAGGCAGAGTCAGAGACAACAACCACAGCTCCATTCGGCTTTAACCTTCGTGTAGAGTCGCATTTCCAAACGAAAGGCGCGCATTGTTGCCGTGTCGTTTGTTGTTTTTGTTGTCCAAAAATCACGCACACAAGCATACGCACCCAATGTGCAACAACACCACGACACTACACAACACAACAGAACAACCATAACAGAACCGAACAGAACAGTGGAAGGACACACGCACACGCGTTTTGAAGCAGCACTAGTAGTACTAGTAGCAGCAGCAGCAGCAGCACATAAAATCGCCCCGAAAGAAAGGGATGCACAGCGCATTGTGTGCGAGCAGGACAGCGCGCATGAAAGCAGCAATGGAAAATCAAAAAAATAATAATTGTTACACCTGCCAGAGCGGGCGGTTAAGGCTTTAGGATTCCCGAACACGCCAGTGGGGTGAAATGTGGGTCAACATCGTGTCGCTCGGCCGAGCTCGGTAAAACTTAATCCTAGCGAAAGCATTCCACGCACACACACACATCGTGCACAGGTGAGAGCATCGCGTGGCGTCGCGTCGCGTCGCGTCGATGGACATCCCCAACGAAGTTCGTGAATAAACACGAAGTGCTTTTACCCCTAAGCAAAGCAGCGAAAATCGAGCTACTCCGAATTTCGTGGAGCGCATGCCCCAAAAAGGTGCAAATTTCACGAAGTCAACGTCGACGGAAAGCTGGATTTTGTCGAAGTCGAAGCGCAGTTATTTTTCTGCCATTGAATGAGGGGAAGCTATGTTGTCGGGCTTTTAGATTTAGCAGAGAAGCTTTCCCTCTTCACAATGTATCCCCTGCTTGCTGCTTTGAAAGCTTTTGGACACTTCTTTTGCTTTCAAATTTATTCACTTGTTGGATTCATCATCATAGGTGGCATCATGTGTGAACAGTAGTATGGTGCTAAGCATGTGGGGCTTAACCCATTACAGAATGCTACAAAAATAATTTTCTTTTATCTTATTGGTGATTTGTTGTTAGTATGGGAGCATGGGAGCCTCCTGACTTTTTTTCAAATTCCAGTGCGACACATTTTTGTAAACAAAAATTTATCGACTGTTTTTGAAAGTGCTCGGTGAGTATAACAACGCCTCATACTCAGCTGTCAATTCCTCTACTTTTTTTTAAAATAGACTTCAAAAAGTGGGGCCGAGCATTAAATTACTCACTTATGGCTATATCTCGGAGTCCGTTCAATATTTTAATTTCCTTTCTATCACAATTTAAAGCTCTGAACTCATTTTATATAGCAAGACATTAAAGAACCAAGAGCAGTATTAAAAACTTGAAGACCGTACGCAAATTTCTAATGCCGACAAACTACCATTGGACTACAATTATGGCTGCTATAAGCACGCAGAGCCACTTTTTCGTATTATTTTTCCTTCATCGGACTCACTAATCGATCTATAACTTAACTAGTTGGGATTTTAATTATATATACTAAAACACCAAAAATTTTGAGACCCAGAACTTGAAGATCGGATGTCTAAGAAGGAAAACTGAAATTTTTGAAAAATCGAATTAAAGTCGAAAATATTCATATCCCAACGTCGAAAATTTCCGACAAAATTCCACCGTTCTTGTGAATACCCCTATTGTGCTTAATCGGCATATATAAATAGGTTAGTACATTGTTTGGCATATACATTTGAATTGAGCGAGCAAATAGATTGTTTGCCAAAAATTTATTGACAAAAAGAAAGTATTTGGGGGGAAAAAATAATCGTGCTTTTAAAAAATCTGTTAAAAATATTTATGCATATGTTGCTCTTATTTTTCCAGCGACATAGCACCTGTCGGTAGGCGAACCAGAAAAAAAAAAACGAGGAAACTGAGTGGGTGAGGAAGTGGGTTAAGAAGTGGATCAAGAAACGATCATATGAGGGATGCAATGCAAATCCGCTAAGGAAATTGAAAAAATGTATCGAAAATTTTTGGGGACGTCTTTTAATCATTTTGCCTTCCTCTTGAATCTGGCCGCCCATTGTGTATTTGGCAATCAAAAAATGTCCTCTCTTCCGGCTAAAAAAAGAGCGAGCCCTATTAGACAGATAAAAAAGTGTCAAATATTTGACTTTTTGACGATGTGCCGAACATATCCCAAATACGATCAAATAATATGTCGAATATATTATACTGTTTGAATCTGTAATTAGCACCGAAATCCTAAATATTAGGCCAAATGCAAAACATTGTAATACTACCTTAACAACCGCCGCTAAATGAATGAGAATCAGTCTGATTTATTCCAACTAAACCAAAGAACTTTACATGGCGATCCTGCCGGATGAAGCTTTGGCAGAGCATATTACGTGGAATACAAATGAATATGAAAAGATATACAATTTCATGCACGAAAGGATTAATAAAAACCGTTTACTACGAAGAACGATATTTTCGGCTTTCAATATATCAGCCAGTAAAGGGTTAAGAAAAATCCATGAATACTGTGCAACATCATACCTTGCCTTTTCCTGTACCAAAAATCTGTGACCGCTAGCTCCATAAATGATACTTAGTAGTAAATTTTTAATGGAAGTGTGCCTCTCTGTATATGAACTCCTTTCAAAGCCAAAACAACAGCGGACGAACTCGAAAAAAAAAATAAATTTCACCTTTTTGTATCACCAAACAAAGTTATTTTTTAAGCCCTTAACATAGCTTTTGATGACCCCAACAACACCCTTTTCGAATGTGCTCGTAGAAATTCTGTTCCAACACTAAGCCGGTAAGTCTCCTAAAAATATAATCAAAAATAATGCCAACAGGCTGACTCAAAACATTTGCATCGCGCCATGTCGAGCTTTCGAATGGCATGGATTAACGAGAATTGTGTGGCGCCACCCCCCACCCCTCTTCAATTTAACTTGGAATCCACGATGTGCCGTAAGCCAGCTCAAATTACAATCGAGTGAACTTTCGCTGGTAAAGGATTATCACACGCTGATAGTTGTTGGGCGGGCACATGGAAATGAAAATTGCGAAAAAGTTCCGACAAATTTCAATCTGCGTGGAAATACGTAGTTCGTTCGGTGAACATAGAATTTCATAATCGAATGGATAAAGCGAAGATTTCAAAAGCGCAAATATCCATTGTATTTCGCGTATTTACGTAGTTGAAATTAGAAACATGCCGGGGTGCACAAAATAGAATCTAAGTTGAGCTGAAAGCTTAGCCAACAAGGAAATTTTCTAGCTATGATCTATTCCTATATTCATCAGTCTCAGATTGCACGGTTCAAGGGGCAAGTCGTGTCTTCTTATCGCATCACAATGCGCCAACTTACTGTGCCTACGTGGGCTAACTGCCGCTACACCTACCCACCATGATCTATTCCACCATTCGAGTGGAATTAATTTATTTAGAATTAGAATAGGGGTGTACAGTTTCAATCTAACAAATAAAATAGGGAAAGTTCGACCTTTTTCGATCAAGTTTTTAGAGCTCGAAATTACCTAAATTCGACCATTGTAAGGCCTTCAAAGTAAATCCGTTTTTTAAGAATATTTTTGGTAGAAAATAAGTTAAACAAAAGCCCCTCTTAAACGCCCTAGTAGTGAGCTTAATTTTTGGACCAAATTTAGTTAATTTAATAAGACATATGGACCAATTTTTTTGTCTCAATTTAAATCCCAGCTATATAACTTCTTTCAGACCAAGTTTTACAAAATTTTAAAGAAAAAATGCCGGCTCTATTATTATGCATTTTCTTTCTAGTATGTGAACCATGGATCATGTCCCGAGATCGTTCAAAAGGTCGTGCCCCTTGAATATTTGTGAAACCAATTGAAATGAAAAATGTCCAGAAAAGCTTCTGGACCACTGAGAGAGAGTCTAAAACCGCGAGTAAAAACTATTATCACCATTGTGCCACATTGTGGGGTATAAACAAGTAAGCTTCGTTATCAAATAATTCAACGGCATACGTACATACATACCACGAGTATGGTTCAATCAAAAATCTCACTTGACTCACCTGAAACGAAAAGAAAAAACAATTTATTATGTTAAATTTGCTAACAAAAGAAATTTATTTATATAAATAATTACATAACGAAAAGTACAGCACGACACAAAATGCAAGCGCACAAGAAAATTGCAATATTTTCATTGCCACATTTTAGTTGGATGCAGCAATTGTGACTCGTTTTAACTCACACAGACAGACTGATAGACAGACCGCCAGACCGACCGACCGACCGACAGACCAACAATTGTTGCCGAAGAAGAAGAGGAGGACGCACAACATACCAAAGAAAATTCAACTGGTTCGGTGGCTTAAGTCTTGGTGCGGAACTCTTTCCTAAGGCATCGCATTGTAATTTTCATGACCAAGTCCAAGAGCATAAGACCGAATCATGGCATAACAATTCTTTAACTTTATAGTCGAGTACATAGAGACAGACGTTAAGGCAGCAACAGCAGAATGCAGTACGACGACAGTGAAAACGCCAAGTTAAATCCGCATTTTTTCGCCAACATCGAAGGTCCACACACACACACACACACTCACGGCTCACGCATAGCACTGAAAGCTGAACGCAAGAAGGCAGCTCCAACAAGAAAAACAAGAATCGGCCGACAACAATGACGACAAGTAAGGCAAGAACTATGGCTGTAAATACCGAAAAGACAGAGCCGCAAAAATTGCATTATTACCACACATCGACGGTGCACTGAAGCAACACATGCCACCACAACAACACACCACTCCCTTTCCCCCCACCCCCCGCCACTAGCATGCGCTTCTCTGGTCTTGGTCGTCACCGCCGCCGCCGTCGTCGTCGTCGTCATCTTCATCATTGTGAATTTAAAAAATCCATGCAACAAACCAGTCGACTCTTGCCACATTTTAATTCACTCGAATATATCTTACCGCTGTCTGCATGCTTTTTGTATCTTCCTCCTTCGAGATTGTTGCAATACTGTTGCTCTCAGCTGCTCCCATTGCCCCACACACTTCGTCCAGTGATGCTCTATCTGCTTTAGTTTCACATATTCCCACTTAAGTGTAGTACAAAAGACCCATAACTGGAAGTTATAAACTACCACGAACGAGAAAGCATGCAGAAATCGGCTTAGTTGAGAACATAAAATACAAAACCACAACGCACGGTTACCGGTTCCTGGTTACAGGTTACCTTCATAGTCGCTTTTTCTATTTCATCAAAGAAACGAACCCTTTCGGAATGTGAATTTGATTGCGCCAATTTCAATTCGAGGCTTTTAAATTTTTTCCCGAGTACCCACGGTACTCGCATCACTATCAAATTGTATACAATTGCGCATAATGATTGCAGACAGCAACAGAAATAAGAAGAGGAATTCTCGGCTCGCTTGACTTATAGTGCATGCATAGATTTCGGTTTTTTTACTTTTTTGCCTTACGTTTTTCTCAGATTCAATTCAGCCGTGGGTCTGGCTTGAAGTCGTTGCAGGAATAGTAGTGGCAGTAGACACAGTTGAGTGATCACAAAGACACAGCGACTGTGACGGCTATGGCGATGGCGACCGAGGCGATTCAGACGACTTCTATTTATTTACAGCAATCATTGCTTGGACAAGTTCTTGGCCAAGTTTATGGTAACTTGACTGTGACTTAAGCTTAGTAGTTGCCATGGCGTTTTTGAAGGAGCAGCCCGATGAAGGCCATAAATGCAGCATAGTGCACAGCACTAAGCGGCAAGAGAAACGAGTTCTTGTTGCAATTTACAAAAACTAAAAAAAATAAATAAAAAACAGATTCCTCATTGCGATTTTTCAGTCTGTTGAACTTCATATTTTTACAGTGAATGCATAAAATTATTAAGGCAAATGGAAAGCAAAGAAAAAATTTAGGTACCTTTATAAATGTTCTGGTATGTTGCATGTTGGTATTTGAGCTGGTATAAACACCATTTTGGAGAACGAAATCATTAAGACCGGGAAAAATTGAACCCCAAAAAAGAATGGCAATAATAAGAAAAGCGCGCTCAAAATGGCCGGTATTTCGTTGGCGGTTCAAAAAAGAAAATGAATTAAAACGAGTTTTAAATAAACCGAAAATGAAAGATGAGATTGAAGCGAAAGATTTATCGTTGACACACTCACCAAAAGGAAATATTTCAATAAGCGACAATCATCGACGAATCGTTCTGCTCGCGCACTTATCGTTATTCAACCAATTTAAGGTTTGAGTGGTCGCGGAGTGGCGCCCATGGATGACGATGGGAGGGTTGGTGGTGCTGATGGTGCTGCTGTTGCTCGCGATGAACGATGTTGGGAGCAGCAGCAGCAGCTTTGAAGCATTGGAGTTTGGAAGTAACTCAATCAGCGCCAGCGCGTGCAATACACTTCCAGGTATAAATGCTAATAGCATTGCATTAAGCTTGTTATGGAGATTACTGCTGCCAGTCATTCGAAGATACGAGGAACGAGAATGAAAGGATATGCAAAATGCAGAATGGGGGAAAAAAAGAAAAAAAAAATTGAGCGAAAAATACCGGAAAAATCTCCGTAATGAAGTCAAAAGCTAATCGAATATAGGGTGTAAATATCGGTCGTTTTATCAAAGGACGTAGTCAACCGGAAAAACACAGACAACACACACACACACGCACAAATATATTCCCAGCTGTATGAGAGCCTGTTTATAATGGATTGCGGCATGTCCGAGGCTCTGACGACGGTGACGATAATGACGGCAGGTAACGTCCTTGTCAACGTTGAATGTTGACTGTTGAATGGGGGGAGGAGGAGGAAAAGGCGCACAATGAGGAATACATATTTTTTGATTGAATAAGCACATTTTTCATTAGTACAAATTGGGTGCCAATCGAATCAAATTAAATCGAAAGTATGCTATAAATAAAGCGATTTTATGTCAAGTGAGATTTTTTTCAGTTCTCAATGAACTGAAGATTGTTGCGAATTTTATTGAAGGGAAGAAATATTTCATAAGTTTGCCGCTTTCCCTTTGCCAACAGCGAATTCGAATATTAGCCAATTTTAAACCAGTTTAAGTACCATACTTTGCGTTACCATAAACAGTACAAAAAAAACCTGATTACCACTTTTTTTTTGCATTCCTCAATGCGCCTTTGCCATGAGGTTCATGAGAAACAAAAATAATAAAAAAAATGTTAAAAGAAGCTCGAGGAGCAAACATCAAGCGAAGTCGTCTTTTCTTCCTTGATCTTTGTTAAAGTTGTCTAACCACTTTAAGATTTTGCTGCAAGAATCTTATATACGTACGTAGGTACATCCCAAACACACATGCTCGCCTCTCTTTGATACCATTTAAGGGCTTCAAGGCCAAGGTTTGTTCAATCAAGAAAGAGGCAATATAAGTGCGAAAAGCAAATATTTTGAAGAATGACGTGGCGTGTTTAAAAGATTTACTCAATCCTACTTGTATCAATTAAAAGAATTGATATTTTATTATATTGTTGAGGAATCTCAGAGCTAATTCGCCAAATATATTAGAAAAAGAAACCCATGGCTTTATAGTATTTATAGTCTCCCCCCTATTGCTTGGCAAAATTGAAAACTGATTATTTTAGTCTCAACTGTTGAATAATAAATGCGCAACTGGTGGTAAAACGCTAAATAAAAGCAAATTAAGAGAGCAAATAACTCTCTTAAGACGAGAAGGCATTTTAAAACTGTTATACTGCTACAGCCAGGAGAAGCCTTTTACTGTACAGCGAGCTTTAGGGGAATCGTCTAACAGAGCCCGAAAATGGAGAATATACATTCATGCATTGAGAAGGAGACGACGGCCAATGTTAAGAATAAATAAATATATATAAATTTCTAAAACGAATTTAACAAACGAAACAAATCGCACAAACGAACCAAAAAAAAAAAATCGAAACAAAATATTTATTCTGCGAACGTAAAATACCAACACAACGCGTTTTCATTTTTTTTCTACAAATAAAAATATTGAAGAGAAAAAAAAAAACAAAATTAAATGAAATAAAATTGCAATTTAAAAGAAAAGCAACGCTGTGACAAAAAAAAAAAAAAATCTAAATTCAAAGCCAAAAAAACTTGAAATTAAACTTATTTTTCAAGTCAATGTAGAAACCACATTACTTCAATAAGACAACAATATAGTTCAATATGAATCTAATACAAATTCAATACCGAAAAATATTATTTATTAATTGTTTCTATATTAAAATTGTCCATATTGTGCCACCTTAATTTAATGCTGTTCAATATTGAAATAACAAATTTCTACGTTACTAGACTTTCATTAACGTTTCTTGTTGTGGTTTTATTGGTTTTAACTGGTTTTTTCTCTGGGTGTATGTAAGTCCGCATAAAGCTAATGAGAATTGAAGAAAATATTTATATTAGGGATGCTCCGACTAGTCGACGACTACTTTAGTTTTTTTTTTTTTTTTGTTGTTTCGTTATTCATTCAGGTAGAACTAAAAACAACGCTGTTTCCAATCACAGAAAAATTTGAAAATCTAACTCGCCGTCACACGTATGAAAATATGTTTTAAAACAATTTATAAGCAGAAAAAGACATGCGAAGTAAAGAAACGGTTGTTTGTTGAATGTTCTCATGCATTCAAATGGGATATTTTCGAAACATGTTTCATAAGTGTGATCGGCGAGTAACAAGAGCTATAGTTTATATCGAAATTAATACCAAACAAAATGGACAACGAAATAACGCCATTACATGAGCACTGTTGGCAACTTAAAATTTGTGTTTCATTTGGAAACGAATTATGTGTTTATTATACGGGTATGTACTTAATTTTGGTTCGAATCCAATTCGATTCGAATTCGAGAAAGAGATGTGCTTTTTTATTCCCCGGTTCCACTTGGGCTAATTAGCGGATTCTCATTACCGCGCTAATGAAGCCATTCAGTTGCCATTACGCATACAAAACGCTGGCCGATAATGAGGTGGTAATGACACATTAAATTTTAACTACGTTTAATGAACATGGTTGCATTCCATATTCTTGAATTTATCGAATGTATCGCCATCTCTAGTGAGTGAAAATGCGACTTTACTTTCCCAGATCAGCTGACTTTCAAAAGAAATGGGTTCCGCCAAAAAAAATTTAAAAGCTTTTTGTCGAAATAAATCTTGTTTTCGCACTGCCAGTGGTCAAGCAAAAAGCCCATAATGAGACTTCGCTGACCAAAACTTATAGGTTAGCTGATTTAGTTTTTCCCTTTGCCTTTTGGTTATCTTGCTTTGGCAAGCTGTAATTTCGTGATTTGTACGAGGGTTATCTGAAAATTTTCCGACTTTATCGTGAAGATGGCGCCTCTGTTGACGAGTACTCATCAATATTTCAGGGTTTTAGGATGCTCAGTGGTTATTGGCCGCAATAGCTTGGGTGAAGATGAGCGTCCGGGACATCCAAAAACTTCAACCACTGATGACAACATCGATAAAGTTCACCAAATAGTGCCAAATAAAAATTAGAGATCTGCCAGAGGCCATTAACAAGTCCAAAGAACTTGTTTGACGCATATTGAATTAAGATTTAGGCATGAAAAAGCTTTCCGCGTATTGTGTGCCGCATTTGCTCACATTAGACCAATAACTTGTTGAAATAAACATTTTCAACGCTCTGTTGCCGCACTTTAGGCGTTAAAAAAATCAGAGTTTTGGCGCCATGTGTAGACTTTCAAGGAAATTATGTAGAAAAATATAAAAAAAAAACTGAAGCATTACTCAGCGAAATTGTAAAGAAAGCTCCTAAAACTATAGTCGGTTGCCGACTAGTCGGCATTTTTACATCGATTAGTCGGGTAGTCGGCCAAAGTCATAATCGGAACATCCCTAATTTATATGCACTAATCAAATAATATATAGATGTCTCACGCCGAACAAAAATTTGTTTCCTAGCGAAACTGAGCTCTAGCTCCCAGCGAAAGAAATCTAGCAATCGGAAAAATTCGGGTTTTTTACTTTTGCATTCGCGAAGCAACAGAGATGATTCAGTATGAAACTGAAATCGAAACAGTGCTGAGCTGTCCTTTTGCCCATTTTTTATTTTTAGTTGTTTTTGTTGCGACTTTATACATATGTATGTGTTTGTGTATGAATCTGTTCATGCACAAACAAAAATTTGAAAAATTTCAATTTGGGCTTCATGCGTATATGAGAAATTTTGAAGCTGCCCTGCAGTAAGTGTTCTCGTCACCAGGTACTAGTAACCAACTGTACCCGTGCCTTGGTATAAAAACCACTTTGGAAAAGGAAATTATTTGAGCCGGTGTTTGGACAAATTTTTGATTTATAATTCAATAATTTCCTCGAGTTGATCGGGAATATCGAGAGCCCGAACCGCAAAAATAACGTTATAACATATTTTTCGAAATTGACTTTTTTATGCAAATGTGTTCTAGAGCCATAATTCATCACCTAGTAAAATTTAACGCAAGTAGTGCAGGATATAATAATTGTTTTATAATTTGTATGCCAATCACTGCCCTATAAAATTTGATTTTACGTTATTTTTAGGGGTTAGGGCTCGATATTTTTGATTTATCAATTCCAATCAATCTATCGATCTTACTTTCTTAATTTGAAGCAAAAAAATTAATTAATTAAATTTAATTCAATGGTGTCGTTGATCATTTACAAAATTATGGCTCTTGAAGCGTGGTATTTAATATCCTGGTTATTTAGGCAGTTGGTTGCTTTGTCCGACGCTCCTGTTATTGTCGCTGCTGACGATTGACAAGAATAAAGTACATGGAAAATAGCCATTTTTCCCCTTGAAAGCCCATTACAAGCACCAGTTTTAGCTTTTAGATTTTAGAATACAATGGTCTTCAAAGTAGTCACGCTTATTTAAAAATAGGTAGTGTACAGACTCGTCCTAGTTAACCGCAAAATGGAGGACGATTTGCGACACAATTTTTGCTAGCAGTATGGTCATCCGTGACAGTACAGTCCTGGTATTTTCTCAATGGCACCAAACAAGCGACGATAAATATGCAAATTCCAAACAAGACGATAGATTTCGCGGAAGTACACTCAAATCGAAATTTAGAAAGATCCCGTAAATGTAAAGGCTTATTTATTACTCGCGAAATCAGTGACGTAGACGGCGTTTAGACTCGCGAAATCAGTGACGTAGACGGCGTTCTAATTCGAAAGGGGATGAACAGAACAAGTGAACTTTCTTCAAATTTTTCTGTCAAGATATTTGCAAAGCAGTGTATCATGAGGGGTAGAAGTTCCCCTTAAGCCTCCTTGTGAATGATTTAAGTGCAAATGATGACTTGACGCCAACTGAATAAACATGTAATGGGCATGTTTTCTAAATTAAATAATAAAGTAAATTCTTGTTTCATATTTTTAAGTGTTTCTATACTGCGAAAAAAAAAACAAAAAAAAATTATAATGGCAGCGCCTACATCTATGCTGCAATAAGTTCGTCAATTCGAATTTGTGTCATCGCTTATGCAGGGCAATTCGCTTATTCCAAAAATATTTATTTTTATTTTTTATTTTTCCTAATATAGGCAGACATATAAACCATAATCGTTTGAAATTCGATGTCACCGTAATACCCCGATTAAAAAATTATAGCGCATCTCTCATTTTGGTGCAAGTAGTTTTCAAATGAATGAAATGTCAAAGAATGAAAAGGGATGATGTTAATATTCATTTAATATGAATTTTTAAAATCTTTATATCAAGTATACAAAGCTGTCTTCGTTTTTGTGCCACCACAAGGAGCCGTATTCGAATTTTAATGCATTTACGGTGTGGCGGCATTTATTGTTAAAAAATACTATGGACCAAACCACGAGATCGACCGAACGATTCCCCTTCCATGCTATTCCCATGAAGCATCATAATGCGGGTAACCTACTAGTGATACTCAACAGTGTTCTGTTGATGTAATAAATTTAACCGGAAAGATGGTTGCTGTTACCATGGAACGCAAGGCACGCGATGCAACTAGCTAAATTCACTTATATGCCAGTCAAAAAGATTGCGTGCAACCCAAGTGCAGCCACAGATACAGATACAGGCACATACAGCACGCACACAGTGAGGCAAACAGACAGACAGACAGACAGACGGGCGGAGAACAAGTTCAAGAATAACTTCAACATCAGAAGATATATCCACATTCAGTGATGATGAGAAGGAGGAGGAAGAGGCGCGTGTTGTGGATATGGAGCAAGCCAAATGCTACGTGCTTTCAAGAAAGGAATCGAGACGTATCGCGTGGCATGGTGCGGCGGCATGTTGCATGCGGCTCTTCTCGCTGTCCTCTCCTTTCTCTTCTTCCCAGGCGATGTTTGCCTTAGTTCTTTTGTTGCGACGCTCTTGAAAAATAAAAAAATAAAAAATATAAAAAAAAAGACTGGTTTGTTCTCATGTTGTATGAGAAACCAAATAAACCGCAGCAAATATTTTCCTACAGCAAATGCGTCATTGAAGTGAGTAAATCAAACAATTTCGTTATGGAATTACTTAAGAAGAAGAAGGAGAACAAGGGCAAGAAAAACACGCGAAGAGCTTTTGCAAAAGCTTGATTTTTGACAACATTCTCTTGAGTGAAGTATTTTAATTTCTTTGATCTTATCTTTTTAATCTGATGAAAGATTCCTTTCAAATCCAAGCGAGAAATGACGTTTGCACATATAGGAAAAAAATAAAAATAAAAACATTTCGGTTGCCCCGCCCCCTTGGTTGCTGCTTTTGTCTGCATCTCTGCAGAGTTTGAAGAAATAGCGATGTCGATTTTGCTTGTGTGCCTCCCATAATAAGTTGGTGCAAAGCTAATAATAAAGTTTCACAAAGTTATGCAAAAGTTTTTGCAATCAATTTTCAACAAAAACAATAAATAAACACATACGCGCGCACACGGACGCACACCAAAAGACGGCAGAATGAGTGCTTTTATGTTTTTTATGCTCCTTTGAGTGGAGGTCCTTTCACTTTCTCTTTTTTAAGATAATATTTCTAAATGATGATGATGTAAAATAGCAGCGCGCTTCATTCATTCTTTCGAGAGTACAAAGTTGAGTTATTGATTTTGATAAAAAAAAATTTCCAACTTTTGTCATAATTTAAGTGAAATGTTTACGGGCATATTCAGTCAATTCACAGAGAGATTTGATTTATAGCTATCCGAAAAAAAAAACCGAAATTATTAGCTTTAAAAGCTAGAAGTCAAGGTAAATGGATGAAATATTGCAGTAACAAAAAAACCATAGCAGACTTTTAGGCACTCCTCGAATTAATCCAAATAAAAAGGCAATTTCACCCAGTGTACAATGCTCTCTTACATTTACCACCTCCTCATCCATTCGACTAGCTGACTGGCTGGCTGGCTGAGTGACTGACTGACTGACTGACTGGCACTGTCATTGTCTGTCTCAATCATCATTATTCACGACGCACGATTCACCGCTGCCATTGTCAAAAGCATTAGAAAAATTGCGTTTAATTTTTGTGACTCGACTTTGATTTTCATTTTCATTTTCGCTGCAACCCCCCACCACCACCACCTCCACCTACGCGCGTAACTGTAATTTTTCCTTCATTTTAATTCTACCAATTTGCGGCTTGAGAAAGTACTTTACCGTATCGAACAAATGTGTCTTGTTCGGTGCTTTTAATCCATAGGGTTGATTTCCTCATGTAGGATTTGCGAGCACATAGAAAAGTAATTTCGTGTGTGTGCGTGCGTGTGTTTGCTTAAGTTTTTGGAGCCACAACGGAGACGAATGAAGACGGCTTCTTCGAGTGACAAATTGTTTTAAAATTCGATAATGGGTGACATAAAATTTGCATAAGAGAATTAAATTAAGACATATGAAGTGCTTTGTGGTTCTGGGATTGCTTCTGTGATTCGCCTTTTTCTGCATATGTATATAGGTTTTTTTTATTTTTTTTTTGGATTGGATGAATGTGTGATGTTGCGGAAATAAGTCAATATGCCTAACAAATGGAAAACTTTTTGATTGCCGATTCATGACAGGAGTGTGGGCAACAAATTATGCCAGTGGGTTCTAACACTATTCGATTCGTTCTTTAAATCCGATCTCTAGACGACTGAGGATGTCAAACGTTAGATTACAATCAGGATAATCAAAAATATATAAATATATAAGGAATATTTCCGAACCAAATGCCATGGAAAAGCTGCAGAAGCTCACAAATTCGTTTATTTCTTCTTAAATATTGGCATGCATACATTTCGTCCCCTCAGAAAACGACTGTCGTATGTTCCATAGAAATAAATATTCGTGCTTGCTCTGGTAATGTGACTTTCAAAAGAAGTTTTTCATTTTAACTAAGCTCAGAATAACGGATTTGCTAGCTGGACCTTTGTAAGCTACAATTCGCTCTTTTTAGAATTTCATTACAAAAAAAAAATTTTTGTAAGTTCGTTTTTAAAACCTTCCTTTTCTGTGGTTATACCGTAAGTAAGTTATGACATACAATGTACAATGTATGATTAAAGGAAATTGGTCGAAGATTTGGAAAAAAAATTGAAACATACATGTTAAAAAGACCTTTTCTATCTATACCAAAATGTCGGCCGAAGCCAAAAAATGTAAATAAAGTTTCACAATTTTTACTTTGAAGGCAAATAAGTAATTGAAAATTGTACAATGTACAAGCCTATGTCTGACAATTGGCAGTTAAACTGCATTAAAATTATTTTTATATTTTTTCTTTCCCCTATAACCCATACGAGTTTTTGGTCACAATGACCCGCTCTACCGACGCTATAAAAAAAATGGCACGTCAGTACGGGACACCCTCTATCTATATCGGTTTCCATCAACAAATAACCTACACAGTAAAAACTAAAGGTTTAAAAATTTAGTATTATTCCATTTTTTGATACGATGGCCATTTTCCGGCCTGTTGAAAGAAGAGATTCAAAATTGAGTTTAAAATAAAAGGACCACAGTAAAACCTTTTTTTTAATTTCAATACCAAAAAGTTTTATTTTAATACCTTTTGCTTTTGAATTGATCTCAAAAACGAACAATATTCTATAATTTTCAAATTGTTCTCGCGATTATACAGCTATCATACATACATACATACGAGGCGCGTCTATAGTTCGATTTTCTCAAACGTTGATATAATAAATCTAGCACGCGCGGATGAGATCGTGCTATTGCTTAACATTCTGAAGGGCCCGAGTTCAAACCCTGTGGCAGGCGAAAAAAATTGTGGAAAAATTGGAGCTTGAAAAAGGTAAATTTTGAAGAAGGAAGAATTGATCTACTCGGAAAGGAGAAAACATGGTTGCCAGCGATAAAGTAAAGTATCGATCCTGCTTTCAAAAACCGTGTGTCGTCACGTCTACTGTTTCAAGAATTCCTATGAGCTCTGATGGAATCTTTTTTTTATTTTTTTCCATAAAATTGCAACCAAAAAAAAAATTTGACGCCCGCCTGACCGGGGATTGAACTCGCCGACATCAGATTGTGAGGCAATTGGTACGTGTACGTTTCTAATTTTTTGGTCTGAAGCCGTACGTATGCGATTTTAGGTGATAAAAACTAAGTACCATTTTAAATTCCGCAAGTCGCAGTTTTGTGTGCTATTCAGTGTAGCCGCATACATCACATATGTACATCTATGGATTCCTAAAAGTATGCATGCAAAAATATGAAATATCGTTTCCATAATTGTATTCTGCCATCCATGATCGGAAGGAAATTAAGCAATTTTACGTATCATGTACGTAGTCTTAAATTAACAGTTCTTCCTGACACGCACTCTTAGGGCATGGTTAGCATGCATATAATCTGGTAATTACTGCATATATCAAGGAAAAATTTCTCGCTTTTTGTACTTTCATCCTATCGAGAGAGATTCGACCATATCAGAACATCAAAGTAATGCTGCAAACGAACCCATTAAATTGAAAATAATTCATTTGTCAACGTACCTATCGATTTAATCATTCCACGCGGACATGAAGGGATTTTTGTGCATTAAAGCAAAATTATTTTACCTTAAAAAAAAATAAAATGTTGGAATTTCTATAGTCGAAAGCGTTTTTTTTTTTTTGTTTTTGTAATGCCAACAAATTCCTTTTATCTTTGACTAATTAAATGCAAAGCAAGGTACAAAGAATTCCATAATGGAAGTGAAAAATTCCTCCGCTGCACTTTGTTGACTTTAATTAATGTAGCGAAGCACAATTTTTCACAAAGACCGTCTTAATGAGGAAGGACTTGAGGTAGAAGTGAAAAAGGAGTCAAAGAGAAGTCAAAAGAAATCAATTATCAGGCTAAAGCTTGAGGCTTATTAACAATTTCATGATTAAGGATAGCATATTTAGCCAGCCAATCGTTTCAAATCAATTTCTCATAAATTACTTCACGCACAAATCATGCGTGCGAGCGTGTGATGATATAATGCCCCCGAAGGGAAATCTAAGTTCGTTCTCAATTTAATGTTCGTACGCACGAAAAAGCAACACCTTTCTCTATTACCTTAGTTTCCTTCCTAGGAGAAAAAAAAAATCAAATAAATAAAATAGAAAATAGGAGAAAAAATAGAAATGCCTTTCACCCAACTTGTCAATCAGTCATAGCGCCAACGTATAGAGGGCGATTTTGAAAGAGAAGAAAGTGACCGCAAGTCCCACCATTTTCTCTCTCTCTTTCTCTCACTCTCTCACTCTCACTCTTGCACCTGTTAATATTGTAAGCAAGGGGAAAACAAGAATTTTAAGTATGCACGCTATAAATAAAACATCTGATAAAACAGAATGAATCGAGGGTGAGAGGAACGCAAAGGGAAAGGAAAAGTCAAACGAACTGATCTAAGATTCAGGAGGATAGCGCTCTGTAAGAAGGAAAAGAAGATATGAGTCGAAGGAGCTTAATTCAAAAAGAGCGAGCGAGAGAGATGTGAAGGGAGAGTGATTGAAGAAGGGGTGCGGAGAGTGAGCGTTCAACATCGATTGAGATGGATGACCGTATGGTGTAACACGACAGGATGTGCTGGAATCCCTTAACGCGCGGGCAGCTCAAAACGAACATAAACGGAAGGAAACCGGAAGGGAAGAAAGAACGGAAAAAAAAGAATAATGGAAGGAAATTTCGGGGTAAAGCATTTCAGAATCTAAGAGCGCATTTTCTGAGCGCTATCCCGATGTGATGATGCGCGCTCGCTTTTGGAACTTTTGGGAATAGATTGTGCTTGACCAAGCAGACAATTTGTTTAGGAAGAAAGACCGACGCCACCAGCCGAAAAGGATGGAACTGGGAATATTGAATATGGACGCAATGTGTATAAATTTTGTTGCTGACAAGCACGATGTGACGAGGCTTTGTTGACAGATTGTGATTTGATTTTGACGCAAGCTATTCGGCCATTCTGCCATTCTGAAACGACCGGAGGTCGCGACGTCCAACGTCCAAATTGAAATCGAAATCGAAATCAATATTGAAATCAGAATCAAATAAAGTAAAAAAAAAAGAGAAAAAAAAAATCAAATAAAATAATAAAGTGCAAAGGGATAAGGTTATTATCAGTACAGCTGCTTGATTAATTTATTAAGCTCTTCTCTCACCCTCCATCGCCCTCTCTTGCACCACACCACTCCTCACTCCATGTGTTTTGATTAATTTCTTATTATTTCGCTGGAAAAATTGCTTTTGAATAGTGCTCACAAGGAATTCTTTTGAGGTCCTCAACTATGAGACAAAGTGCAACAAACTTGTCACTATAGTTTTTGAGAAACTTTTCCCATCAATTGCTCTGCTCCTATGTCGAATTGCTGATGATGATGATGCCTCCGATGGCTATACGCTGATGCTGCTGCTAGTGCATCCTTATGTATGCCCTTCTTGCGGTATGTGTGCATATTTGATTTATGTGCTTCTGCATAACGAACTAAGCGTAGAGAAGTATGCTAACTTTTTAATTCCCTACTTATTTTGTGCAATAACAAGTGCCGTCGCAGCCTTCTCCTTCTCAACCGCTCGCCACCAATTTCGGTCGTTGGGTCGTTGGTCTAAGGACTGATGCATATTGCACTGATTACCAATTTTACTTCCGAACGAGCGTAGGAGCAACAGCTGCTGCATCTTCTCTCCTTCGCTCGGTCGTTCAATTCATTCAAAAACTTTGTCAAATGAAGCGTATTAAAATGAAACTTTTAATTGGTCAATGGCTGTGATTCTTATCGTTCCTTCATTCGTTTCTCTATAATTTCGCTCTAAAGTTCATCAAGCACTTCTGTTGGCTTAATGGATGGAATGTGAATGTAAAATTTTTCGGTGCATTCTTAGATGAATTCATTTTGAGAGGGCTCAATGCCGATGTGCAGGGGGGCGTTTGATGGGAAAGACATTTTTGGGGAGTCGACTGAAAGCGAGTCTCTTTCATATGCTTTTGAAAGAAATATTTAAATGAAGATACATATGACTGCATCTGGGGATTAAAGATACTGACAAGCAAACCGACAGCCTTTTCGGTTGATGAAAAATATTCTTTAAAATTGTTATAAAATTCTTATAAGGAAATCAGCTGTATGTGTGCGTACTCTTACGTTTTTGGAAATACCCTGCAGGAAATTTGAATAAGAATAAGAATTCCCTTATATTTGACTCTCAGAAGCGAGGAGGGAAGTATTGTATACAGGGTGTCCAAAAAATTTTTGGAGTTATTTTAACATGTGATAGTAGATCAGTGGAGTATTTTTGCTTTTAACCACTATATTTTTGGACACCCTGTATATCAATAAAATTTATCTCTTCCCATAATCTCCCTGCAGGAAATGTCAATAGTGAATTTATTCACTTTCTCTACTGACTGCGTCAACAGTTCTACTGACCAGTTATACCCGTCGCAATGCTTTGCGTTATTGACATTTAACATTGAGTTGTCATTGAATGTCAACAGTATAAAAACTAATGAACTATTGACGTCGGTACTATTATGTAGACAAAAGGAGTACTCTTTCGCTTTATAAGGAGACACGTTGTTGACATGGTCAATAAAGATGAACTATACGTCTTGACAGTACAGTTTCTCTAATGACACCGCCTATAAATACTGTTGACGTTGGAACTAGTTCTCTTGTCTATATTGACGTCAATATAGACATGGGGCCATATGGCGACAGGCTTCCTGCAGGGTACATCCAGACTTTGATAAGAAAAATTACTCATTTTGAGGTCCGATATTTCAGTGCATACTTAAGGCTCGCTTAAGTTAAGAATGCTTGAAGACTTAAGAATACCTTAAGCCCATTTTTATCCCAAACTTTCGAAAATTGTTTTCGGTAGGTATGTACTAGATTATCTATTCAAAAATCGAAGAAAAAATCCCCTTAATGGAGCCACAATCGGCTATACGCTTTTCAACGTTCAACGTGAGGAATAAAAACCTGCCCTTCAGTTTCATTTGCACCATTTTTGAGTATTGCTTTAATTTTCTTTAATATTTCATTTCAAGATATTTCTATAATTCATTTTTCAATTTTGTGCTTTTTACGAATTCCTTTTGATTCCTTCACACACACCCCACAAAGTGCGAAGCCACTTTTCTTCTTCATTTCGCAATTAGCTTATCAGATTCACTTCGTTTCGCTTCGCTTTATTTATTTATTTTTTTTACATTTCTTTTTTTCTTAGCTTCTAAATAATTCAGTGCATTTTTTCAAGCCACTTTCATTCAATTTGCACCCAACAAATCTTTCCATTTGAAATGTTAAAAGAGCAAACAACAAAAATAGCGGATAGCAAGGAAGATACATGGGGCGGCTACATGCTAATGTAATGACAAGAAACAAGGAACAACGCTTTCGCCTTTAACTTTTGCCATCCGCGCATTTGTTGGATTCGGATTGCTAAAACGATGGCGTATCTTGACGATGAGATCTTAGCTTAGACGACGACGACGACTGGGACGGCTGCGGGGACTACCTACAACTGGAAGGATATACTCGCTCAAAGAATTCGGGTTTACCTGTTCGTGCTTTTATTTTTATTTATTTGATTTTTTTTTTTCTTTCTTTGTGTGTGCTAACCAAATGCATTGCAGCATCGCAAGCAGAAGCATTAAGCTTCAAATGGAGTAAGTAACGTTCATGCTTTAAAAATCCCTGCAGCTTTAGCTGCGTTGAAAAGGGTGCATCTATCTAACATACACTTTTATCCCTGTGGCATCTTTAGAATTTCAAGCATCTCGGTGGATAGTCGAGATAGAGACGACGACAACGACGACGACGACGACTTATAGTGGTGATGGGGACGGTGATGGTGGTGGTGTGTGTTGTTCGCCCTTGTTGGTGCTCTTTCTTGTAAGCTTGAATGACTTAGTGACTGACTTATTTCTCTCACATGTGAAAATTGAAAATTTTTCCTTTCACTTAACGTTGATATATTTTATTCTGTTTGAAAAATTGGATCTTTCTTGTATGAGGGGTTGCGGCGCGCAGGTATGTTTTGTTCAAGTATAAATAAACAACTTTTTGCAGAAGAATACAAAATTTGCTGCATACTTATAAGGGCAATCAGTCAAGAAAATCTGCGAAGCAGTCACAATCTGTTTTTTTCTTCTGTGGCTCATTTTTGAAGCGATTTCATGCATATAAAATATTGTAGATCTGCGTTTGAATATTACAGAAAGGATAATCCTCTCTTTATTGGTCAACAAAGTTTGTTGAAGAGGAAGCGCACCGTCAATCTACTTTTTGATTTCCCAAATTAAAAGGAAAACGATGAGGGGGAAAAAAATAAATGTTCACGCCTTTACCGGTTAAGTGAATTCAGTGTTTATTGAGTTGATTGTCAACATCAATTATTTAACCTCACAGTCGAGAGCGACCTTCTTAGCAGATAAGATAAGCGTAGCTACGAAAAAGAGTAGAAGAAAAAAAAAAACAAACAAACAAATGAAGGAGAAACTTTCTCGACTGAGTTTGTCAGCATAAAAGCGGATTCATTTTGCTTTATTTTTGCGACACAAAAGCAACAATTACCTTCAGCGCACACACAATCGCCCACGTTGGGGGGTGGGGAGGAGCATGCACCAGCAACACCATCATCCATCGATTGCCGACACCAGCCAAAATAAACTCTTCAAATGAACACCCCCCGAAAAAACCCTTTCGCTGATGGCAGCCATCGCTATTCTTTTCCCTACAATTGCCGCCTCCGTCCTTACATACTCATTTATATTTGCCTTGTTGATGTTAAATGCAAATACTTTGCATACTTTTCGGCGTTTTTCTCGTCGAACCGATTTTTTCCCACTGCGCGCACACAGGCCGGGTTTACTTAAGTGCGGCAGCACAAAAAACGCAGTGACGCATCTCCTTTTTTCGGCATTCAGCGCGTTACGGTTCGATTCCAAAAGCTGTGTAATGGGAACGATTTTGAAGCTATTGCCACCATCACGGCGGCAACCACTTAAGACAAATTGCGGGTAACAAGCACCATTCAATGGCGCAGCAAAAATGGAACTTTTTTTGAGTAAAAGCTTGAGCGCTAAATCCTCTTCAAAAAAATAAAACAGACACAAAAAAAGGGTAAAGGGAAAAATGGGAAAAAAAAGGAGACGTCTTAGAAAAAGGAGAGGCAAAGAAGAAGAAAAAAAATGGCAAAACGAAAAACGGAAAATCTGAACAAAACGTTTTTGAAATGAAAAATCTGCATAAATTTTCTATTTCTGGTACTTGAACAATGATGATGAAATGTCTCTCGCTCCGAGTGTGAATGGATTGTAGAGTAAGTGCACAAGGCAAACACAACAAGGACAATAACTACGATAAGGACAATGGAAACACCACGGCGACGAACGGCGACGACAGCGAGGAACATCATCGATGTTAAAAAGAACGAACGACAAAAGCGAAGAAAAGTTTGGGGAAGAAAAAGTTTTCAATTTGTTTACGCGGTACTTTTCGGTACTTAAGCCTCAAGTATTCATACCGAATTCTGATTTTTTTTTTTTTTTTTTTGCCTCTCTCACACTTTCTTTCTCTGCCTCTTGTTCGAGGCAGGTTTTCCTTAACCGGAAAACTTGTATCTTTTGGAATTCTTTTGCAATTTACATTTTATAAAAATACAAAAATAAAAACGGGAAAAAAAGTAGATGAACTCCTTCGCACCCGACGTTGAGTGCATGTGACACATTCACACTTGTCTCGCACAAAAGGGTTCACGAGACAACGTAGTGGTTAAAGAAAAAAAAAAAAACTTTTTTCCGTAAGTATTTAAGACAATTCGATTCCTTTTTCCTTCCGGAATGTCTCTTGCATTTTTATCATTCACGCTGTTGGTATAGTATCGAAAAGTAAGAAGATTGAAACTTGATTGTATTACAAAGTCAACAGCGGGGATTGATGTTCGACGAAAGAGACTGAAAGTCCATGCAACAAGAACACTATCCGAAAATTTTGAAGCATATTTATAGGGGAAAAAGAAGCTACTTTGAAATTTACTTAAAAATAAACCTTACGAAATTCTAATGATGCAACCAATTCACGTGTTAGCCAGAAAAGTTATGACCGTTCCACAAGAACTTCTACACATCATCACGCAAAGTTGAAGGAATACGTAAGCCCGCCCACCTACCTTCCCACAAATTTGCCTATAATAAAAAAAAAAATAAAAAAAAAACCAAAGTAACATTGAAGACGACGACGACAGCGAAAAAGCCCTTAAGGAACGTAGCAAAAGTTTGGGTTGCAAAGCCAAAAGATTTATACGAGTTCAAGCCTATAAATTTGTAATAAAAACTACCTAACGAGAGGAGAGAGCAACAGTTACCAAAATGTTGACAACGGTAAAATCGCTCTGCGAAAGAAGGATGAGACACACCGATCAATTCTTTTTTCTCTCCCTCTCTTTCGTTAGCTTCTATTTACGCAGGCACATAAAACGTTGAAGTGCGCGCGAAATTTGCGATTCCTTCGAACCGCATTCATGCCGTAAGGAGAATATTTTGGCATGGAACAGGTTATGACCCCATGAGATGCATATGTGACCGTTACGACATATGACTCAAACCCGAGCAGTAGTACACGCGACAGGCGCCGCCAACAACAAAGACGCAGCACGGACTAATGTAGCTATCAATGTTGAGGCCATGCAAAGCGTATAACCCTCGTAATTTTCAACTTGATGCGGTTGCTTGTTGTATGTCGTCTATGTTGTCACATCCTCGCCCCGCCCCCCATTCTTTTCTTCCCATTATTATCCCTTTTTATGGGTTTTTAGGCTCGACGTGCTTACATCTTTGTACCTCAATATGCCCAACACAACATGCTCTCACAACACATCTAGCGACGTCTTGAATTCACGCACACGCATGCTAGGAGCGTGTCAAATTATAGAGGATAACATACGAGCTTTGCGAACGCGATGTCGTCAATAAATTTTAATACAACCTCTTTTTGCTTAAGGAAGAAATCATGGAGGGTTTCTCGGCTGCGAAGAAAGAAGATCTCATGGGGAGAATGATGATGATCATAATTTAAAGATGGAAGCTAATTTAAAAACCCCTTTTTGGGACCCGGGGTTTTTCTCTGTTGATTTATTTTCACTTTCCGAATTTCGTTTGCGTTCCTTTTCGAAATGTTCCTTGCTGAAATGTTCGATTGCGCAATAACAAAGCCATCATGGTCTATCATACATCTCGCATCGAAGGGCCACCAAGAAAAAGAAATTAACTAGCTGAACAATGGTTGCATCATCTCTCGTTATTAATGATTAGCTCCGCGCATTTCAACTAAAATCATTTTAGTCTAAAGAGCGGGGGTCAACAGATTTGTAGTACATAAAAACCATATAAAAGGACGATGAAAACTTCAGCGTCAAGATTTGGCACGAAATTTCGAGTGCCATCCGAAATACAAGGATGACGGACGGCAATGATAAAACCGACGACGTTGCCCTATAAAATCCGATTGCGCAAATGCCAAAATCACAAAATTCATATAAATAAAATCAAAGAAATAACATAAAAAGACACTTTCATAGAAATTATATTGGATTTTGACACATGAAAGTCCATACGGCCGCGGTAGCTAGCTGTACACGCACTCAATGGGGGCGGCTTCCACATTAAATGAATGTAAAAATCGAAACAATTTCACCTTTACGATGTCAATATAAATCTATATATAAATACATATTTACATAACAAAGAAACCATCACGATAAGAACGGAAGAGGAGCCGACGATCAAAATCAATTTAAAAAGTAATAAATCGTTTTATAAGCTATTTTCTCGAAATATTGCCATTCAAGTCGTTTTTCACTTTAAAACGGATGCATGGAGGGAAAAAATGAACTCACTTTATATAGAGCAACAAGCGGAATGCATGCATTGAAATGAAAAAATACTTTACATCCATTTCATTCGAGAGAGAAACCTTTCAAAAGTAGAACAAAAATTGGGGGGGAAACAACAGAATCAGGACAATAATTCGCGGGAATTGCTGAAATCAAAGAACGATGGAAAACAATGCTCGGCATTCGTACGGCTTATTATGAATAGTAATGATGATCATAAGAGAGAGGAGAGAGAAAGGGGAGGATAGTCCTTGTTGTGATTCTACTGTGGCTAGTATGTAGTTGCCTCATTCGATTTAATGCCTTCATTGTACCACTCACGACGACTGGGCGGGCGGGCGGTCTGGCTGGCATTGAAGTGCATAAGCCGATGAAGCAATTTCCGACATTCGTATATTTTCTATAAACGCAGATGATAAAGAACACCGATAGTCCACATACTGAAAAGTAATTGAAATTTATACATGGAGGGCATACTTTCTCATAAGGAACGTTGAACGAGATTATAAGAATCAAAAATAAAATGGTGAAATAAAATGGAAATAAACCAGAAATCAAGAGCAATAGCCAAATAGCCTTTTTTCAGCTAGTAACTTGTGAATGATTTTGGTGCAAATAACGATGACTTGACTCTTTTTAGAACGCCAGCTGAATAAACAATTTTCATAATCATTGTTTGGGCTCACATTATCGTCACATATTGTCAACAATATATCGGGGAACAATAAAATTGGGACAAAAATCACAATGTTGGCACATTGATTGCGGCAAAAATCGGCGCATTGCGCAGATAGTGGGATCCAGGCCTTAGCCTGCCCTGTAGTTTTGAAATTGTTAGCAGACTTTAAGCCGACGATATAGTTTTAATAAATAAAAGAATTTATAGCATATTTTTAGGCAACTTTTTTTAAAGTTTTTACTTATCTCAAATTTTGAACTACCCAGCAGCGCACTGCTTAATGGGTTGCGCCGACAAAATGCATTACCGAAAGCATACTTGTAATAGATTATCCTTGCTAATATTGTCTGCAATATTTTATAAAATGTTGTATTTCCTGCCTCTTAATCGGAGGTGGAGATGTTGCAGTGAAAAGTGCCTGAGCTAGCAGTCGGAAGGCCCGAGTTCGAACCTCCGGGCAGGCAAGAAAAAGTGGAAAAACGTTGAAACTCACAAAAATGTGCCCCAATGGATAAAAATAAGAGATTAATAATAGAAATAAAAGGGCTTTCGTGGCAAAATTCTTAGCCTTATTTTTTAACAAAAAAAAAATAAATAAAAAAAATTTGGCGCCTGCCAGAGTGGGACTCGAACCCAAGCACTTCGGATTCTTGGCCACGCACTCTGTCCACTAAGCCACGCACTCTGTCCACTGAGCCACGCCACGCCAGGTCCAGATGCGAACTTTTTTATTGAGGTACTAAAGCACTATAATGTAGCAAACGCTCGACAAGTATTCGGCAGCGGAATACTTCTTTGGTTACAAGTAAATAAGTTCGTAAAGGGAGCTGATTACAAAGCGTCCATGCTTAGGTAACAGTAATGAAGCTTGTAATCGATTCTTTCTGGCATACAGTATTGGAGAAGTAATGGATTCCGTAACGTACATTTACGTCGTTGGGTATTGTAGCGACCCCTAACACTCAATTTAGAAAAATATAGGATTGCCTACTGAATTCAGTAACGTGTCCGGGTTCACTTTATGGGCACTGGATATCTGAGTACAGTTTAAGAAGACACCAAAAGCTTATGGGAGCTTTCACTGTTAACAAAAATTCTTCCAAATGGATTCTATTAAATATGGTTTTCGTGTTTAGAAGCCCAAAGTCCATAATCAAGTGCATTTAGACTGTTCTGTAAACTAGTGTTATTACTGCAAGTCTCCAGTTTTCTAAATACAATGCCGATCATTGTATTTGCTTTTGATCAAAACACCAGTGGCAAAAAACAAAGTCACGGCCTCAAAAACCGCCTACGATTGTGAGGGAACTCCGCCACTCTTACTCTACAGTGAGGGAAATTTCGAAATCGAAAAGAACAAATCCTCAAAAAACAAGCAAAAATTATTCCTTCGCTCGGCTCTCCACTACATATTTCCAAAGCATTTGGGCACATCAATTCACCGTCATTAAGATAATGTTTTAGCCATCATTAATAGTTAATTCAGATGTTAAGTGCTTCTAATGTTCCTTTTTTGACACTAAAATTTTACGTCCCTTCGGTGCGTGTGTGATATACGCACTCAAATAAAAGCATACGCTTTCGAACGCAATAATCCTGAATATTTCAACAGATTTTCGTAATTAATTCTTATGGGCTTCTTTTGCCTTTGTGCTCTTTTCGTTCATTCCTTTCTTCTTATTTTTCTTTTCCTTTTCGTGCGCCATCGTGTTCTGATGTTAAATTTATCAGCAAAAAACACTTTTTCCATTCCATTTCAATATGGAAATTGCGTGTCCTTCGAAAATCGTCACCAGAGTTGGGCGTAGAAAATTTACATTAATATTCAAACATTTACGAGGATCAGTAAACGCAATAATTGCTGTACACGAGTGTGTAATTTTCTCGCCCTCTTCTCCCATGTTCATATCAAAGGCCATTGAGAGGTATTAATTTTATTTATTCGAATACAATCTGTGCGAAAACATATTCCTAATTATCAAAACTGGTTGTTATGGTAAAGATTATTGCAAAAGAGTTGCGCGCGCGCTGGACCCTCACACAGTTGGGTCCAAATTTTCCGCAGTAAAATCATTGAAAAAAATAAATAAAAAAATAAAAGGACCAAAAACAACGGTGGAATAATGAAAATAGGATTCTCATTAATTTCAATTAGTCTAGAGAAGCTCCTTGAGGAACTGCGTTTGAGCTTTGCGTGTTCTTTGCTTTTTATTTGCTCATCTTCTGAGATTGCGTTTTTAACCCGTTTTTCATCTTATAGCCCCGCTCCATCATCCTTTCACACAATCTGTTCGTCCTTCAAAGGTTTTATTATTCAATGCATTGTGTTTTATGTCACACACAGAGAATTATTTATTGTTTAGTTTACACAAAAGACTTGAAAAAGCAACGAAAGCTCGTTGCCGTAGAGAGAGGGCGCAAAACAACAATAACAAATTATAGAGTATAATGCAATTCCCAGCTGTCTCGTTAAAATTTGAAAATAAGAAAAGAAAAAGAAATGGAAGAAAACTAAGTATGTACAAAGAACGAAGACGTCGAAGAAAACAATAAGTAGCTGGCTGTTGTATGCTCTCGTAGAAGTTGAAAGTCGAGATTTTCTATGCGAAAGAAAAGCGCACTTAACACGCCAAAGCAAACAGGAGGAGCATCAAAAGCTCAAAGGTCACCCAAGGATATTGTCAGCGTAGTAAGCTCTACAAATTATAGAATTGAAGAATTTAAGTGGAGTATATATTAACCCTCAACTGGATTTCCACGGGACGATTTAAATCAAACGTCATCGTTCACGAGACTTTTCGATGCAGCAAATTCAAGCGAATTCTTGTCCAGTACTACATAAATGAAAAAAAAACATCCCACACATCCTAAAACCTGAGCACTCTCTTTTAGTACTTTAATATTTTTTCCAGAAATATTAAAAAAAAAAAACATATGTGCGACGACACTGAAGCAACCAGTTGCGCAGCATAAGAAGATTCAGCAAAGGACATTTTGCGAAGAAAGACAGAACCAATGTTCTTTCTGCTTCTTTAGATCTAATTCGTTTATAAACTTTTGTTGACTTTGGCATTACGGTTCAATATTTATTTTCGCGATTTTCTTCACCAGGGCAGACGAGACCCTACGTATATGAGCAAGAAGCTCGTCTGACTGTGCGAGTCTGTGTATGGTGTGTGTGTACGTGTGCCGATTGCCAGTCAACAATAGCGAAAAACGTATGGCACATGAGAGCTTATTTTCAATTGTTGACACACAGAAGAAAGGTAAAGAAAAACTTTGAGGTTTCTTTTTTGGCTTCATTCTAAAGTTATTTTTTTGTGTGTATGTAAGGGATTACGATTTCTGAAGTGCTTTTCTTCAAGGAGCATGACCACAGAAAGGGATCGTTTCTCTTATTTTTCTTCTACGTTTTCTTAGGACTTTTCGATTGCCTTGCGCTTCAGGCAGCACAGTCGGGTTTATAAAAAATAAAATGTTGGAGAGGAGATACGGAGAGTGGGTTTAAGCCGCTAAGTACCATGCCTCGGACATCTGGATTTGAAAGGCCTTTTTGGGAGCACTCCTTACTGAACATAATTTCTCTGTAAGCTAATGTAACAGAGGCGCTAGGATCGTTTCAATTCAGACCGGTACTCACGTGCTCAGTCCCAAGGGAAAAACAAATGACAATCGACGTCAATCGGCGTACATAGACTCACTGTAGGGACGGTAGCCTAATATAGGGCTTAAGATCTTTAGAGTCTTGAAGGATGAGAAAGGAACCAACGCTACCGTGGTACTTGGCCACTTGATAAGAGCTGAGGCTCTCTAACGTCCCTCAATATTATATTATTATTATTATTATTACAGCATGACTAGAAATATGCCCCTTAAAATATGCTCGAATATTTTTCAAAAAGGAATTAAATGGCCAATGCATGAAATATTCCCCTTTTTAGAGAAACCTGAAAGATTTTATAATATTTTTTATGTATTAACTCCTCTTAAATGGTCTCCCCTCTAAAACCGACATTCTTAGAGAATGCTCCAGTATACCTGCTTCCCAAATAGTTTCCTCTTAAGCAGACATATTTTTCGGTCCCGTAGGTGTCCGCTTAAGAGAGCTCACTCAGTGTACCTAATCGGATCGCGCCTTCCAGCAAATTCGTCTCTTTGTTCGACGGTTTTCAGAACCACACCATCGAAATTCTCTTCAGTTGTGCGCTGCTGGCAAGAATCCTCGCATTTTCCCACCCCCAAAGTAGATAAATTCAACCCGAACAGAAGAGAAAAGCAATTACCCAAAAACTCACGCATCAAGGCACAAAATCCACACGCTCACGCTTTAAAAGCCTAGTCATCCATAAAGCTTTAAAAAATCAAAATATTAAAGAAGAAGAAGAAAAAAAAATAGGCAGGGAAATTAATAAGCAAAGGAAAAGATACAACACCTGAGCGTAAATTGCTAACAATTTTGATAGCAACGCACAAAGGGGTGTGGTCACGATGGAAATTAAATGGCGGCAGCTGTAATTGCTGTCCGGCTTTTGTCTTTCGCCGCGCGGTGGTGAAATCAGTTGAAAACAAGAAAGCGAAGCAAAACAAAAAGCGTTGCAAACCTTCCGGCGTCCATTTTCCACTTCCATTGTTTTGTTTCATTATTAAATATTATTTTTCACAGCATCGCACAGCATTAATGTTGCTGCTTTGTTTTCTAATTCGTTTCACTTATACCTTCTTCTTTCGTTCCTCTTCTTTTCCTCTTCTCTTCGCCACTTTATTTTTATTTTCATTTTCATGATTTATGCACGCGTGCGGTCGAGCAGACTTCCGGTTTCCGCATCCGCAGGAATAGTAGCCATATCCGTTCGGTGCGCGCTTGTTAAATTCGTAACATCTTCTAAGTCTCTCAAATCGCAAGACCAGAGACAACAACAACAACTACAGCAACATGAAGGGACAAAAGCATTTTTAGAATAGCATAGGGAATGTTGCTATGTGACCGTTTAATCGTTGCTGCTGCTGCTTGTCGTTGGCCATGCCTGCTCCCCTTTATTTTTTTCGAAGCCAATAATAACTCCTACCTTCAAAGCCTGCTGTGATTTTTATAACAACGTTTTTGTTTTGGCTCACGATTTTAGTGAAAAATTAAAAAACATTCTTGTATAATTAGCGCGTGGTTGGTGCTCTCGCTTTTCTCCCTTCTGTTTTCGGCAGCACCTAGCTTTGCTGCTGCTCCTGCTACTGCTGCTGCTGCATTGCCGGTTCTCGTAAGCTTCGGGTTAATTTAAGCTCATTAAAAATGCCGCGCTGCATCGCGTTTTACGGTTTCGCTTTACGGAGTCGCGTAATTATGCTGACAAGTTGTGAGTTATGAAAGAGCAGAGATTTGCCAATTACCCCCACAGACACGGGTGGCGCTGGCGGTGGTGGCGAATGGCGATGGTGGTAGTGTTGGTTAGTAATCCTTTTATGAATTAACCTGACGAGGGTCACCGCAACAGAATGAGAGAAGAGCGTGAAGGGAATGAAAATGGCTTTGCGTTCTGGTACATAACTAAATGTGGCATTGTGCAGCAGCAAGTCCTGCCTCCTGCTGTCAGATTAAATTTATGAGTATTCTATGAAATTTTCCCCGGCAGAAAATTATCCTTATTTCAATCACAAATTGAAGTGCAATCAGCTTTTCAGACATTCGAATGTGATTGTTGCTATTGGAAGACCAATACATGTTTCCTCCAAAAGCTGAGTGAATCCTTTCGACCACTAATGGCCATTTATGAGAATTCGATGAGAATCGCCTTTGATAAAAGCGAAGAAAACAAGCATTAAAAATTATGTAGTTCATCCATCCATTGATTTTTCATCATTGATGCGCTAAAGACCCCAAAAAAAAACAATGCGGAATTGATGGACAAAAAAATGTATATCTCCCTTTTAAATCTTCAATTCAAATTTTCAAGGGAATCCGATTTGCGAGGATGCCGGACCTCAAAGAAGGGACTCTCGCCTCACACAGCAATCACTGTGTTTTCTGTTGTGTTGTGTTATTCAGAAACACAAGAAAACCGAAGGAACGAAGGAAAAAATGACCGCAAAAATTAGTCCCACAATACTTCATCTTCAGTGCCAGAAGAAGCACTTCAACCGAAATTGATTAATTCAATTTCAATTTTCGGCAACCCGCACAAAGGCACAGGACAACGTCCAAGTGTGACATCATTAGTCTTCTCGACATTTCACAAACGATAAAGCAACACGAAAACTTGTTGCATTACACACACAGTAACAAAAGAAAAAGGAATTTAAAAAAAAGCAGCATCGAATGGAAAAAAAATAATAATAAAAAAAATAAACAAAAAACAAAGCAATATATTTTTCTTCCTGCGAAGGCTTTTGGTCAACTTAAGGTTAAAGAAAGATACGAGGAGAAAGCGCGCAAGAAACTTTTACGATGACACATTGGTCCGAACATCCTTCTGCTGCATTGTCAGTGACGTTGCTCTTTATACACATACACATACACACACACACACAAACACGTATCTATGCGCGTTTTTCTTTATTGCAGGAAAAATCAAGCTTTAAAGCACGCAAAAGGGTACACACAACGGACGAACGAGTGATATGTGCGAACAGCTGAGGTTTCTGTAATGTTCCCAGGATAATTTTATGTTTTCGACAAATATACAATCGCACATTTGTACTAAGAAAAAAAAAAAAATGGATAAAGCAAGACAACAGAAACGCAATTCATTTTCAGCAACATATGTACACAGCATGAAAAATAATAAATAAAAAAAATAAAAAAATAAATATAAAAAAATGAAAATAGGAAAGGACTGAAAGAAAAAATTGAAAGAAGCAACTTTGAAAAGAGATCATTTGTAAAACTTCTGCAACAAATATCATTCCCTAAAGAGGATGGTGCGGCGCAGCGGCAGCGGCAGGCATTTGTGACGTCGGCAGCAACAAATTAAAAACCCATTTATATTGGTTAAGGCATTTCCTTTGAGGTCATATTAACTTTGTTGTACTAGAGAAGAGTTGAAAGTGAGTGAAACCAGTGCAGACAATGACACTCTTCTGTTGAGAAATAGCACAAGGGAACTGTCATTCCATTTCTCAAAGCCAGTGACGACGAAATCGCTTTTATTGCATGGAACACACACATAAATATGTACAGTGTACTCCCTCCCTTTGTGGACAGCTCTCTCAAACGGACGCTTTTTGGGAACCCTCTAGTATTCCTGCTTCTCAAACAGTTTCCCCTTAAGCGGACATATTTTTCGGTCGGGTAAGTGTCGGCTAAAGAGAGGGCACCACTGCATACACGGCTATGTAGTATTCCAAAAAAGAGTTGATTGTTATTATGATCAATAAGAGGGTGAGATTATAAAGATCAAGAACCTAGTGAATCTAATCGAGCCTCGATACAGCGAGAGCCTTTGTAAAACACTTGACCAATTGCTTCACTTTTATCACTTTCAATGAACCGCTGCTTTTCAACTCAAATCCCCTCTCATTTACTGCAAATGCACATCAAAGCAACAAGCCAAAGAGTTCATTCGACACGCTATGCTGATGATGGCGAAAGATGCACCAAAAAAAAAAAAAAATCCTTGCTAACGAGCGCACATTATGCAAACAATATTTTTCCTGTTGCTTCGCATCTTTAGTCACTTTTAAGGATGCTCGCGCTCTCTTCAATGGAACGCTTCATGCTGCTGATGACGCTCAATAATGTTCACAGCGATATCTACACTATGTCCTCCCTCGCCCCCTCTCTAATGCTAACCGGTTATATTATTTAAAATAGATTTATGTCTCGAGTCTTAAGGTATTGCCTTCCGAGACACTGAAATATGCTGCCAAAATGAATAGCCCCCGAACGCAATTGAGAGAACGTCGTCTTTCTCTAAATGAGCATTTCAAGTACAGCGTTTTTGCTCCACATTTTTCACTTAAGAGGAAAACTTTTTGCCACATAGGTACCCAACAACAACAACAGACCAACAACATTATTTAAATAACAAAGCAAGAAAAATGCCTTAGTAAAATCACGCTATAAAAAATATCAAACCCATTTATCAAAAGTCAAAAGGTATGCGCACAGCTTTTTCGTTCTTAAGTAAGAGCACAACACTCTCCTTCGGCACCTAAAGAAAAGATTTTTTTTTTTTGGAATTCAAGCAAGCACATCGCTTTTTTTTTACCCCATTCACCTCAAAAGAGAAGTCTTCTTGTAAATCTTTCGGAATGCTTATCATTCAATGTGACATCATTATTTTGCATTTTTTTATTTTTTTTATTGTTTTTTGTTGGTATAAATATACGAAGAGCAGATGAACGCTTTAAAGTGAAAGCTTTGGGTCAAAGATAGCAGAAAGACGAAAGAAAAATAGCATAAGGGTCCAGGATGTGTTTTAGTACCATTAAAAAATAATCACCCTGTATATTATAGCGCCATAAAGAAGAAGAATGATAGGAACAACCGCACGCATCGCACGCTCTATCTCTAATTGGGGGAATAGGTCGGTCGGTTGGTGGGTCTGTGGGTCGGTCGGTTGGTGGGTCTGTGGGTCGGTCGGTTGGTGGGTCTGTGGGTCGGTGGGCTGGTAAATGAAATATTTTTTTTTTCCTTTTTTATTCTTTGAATGAAAATCCAAGTACGCAGGCCGACTTAAGCTATTGTTGTTAGTGCGCCTTTGTAAGAGTGTCATCGAACGGCTGGCGGCGTAAATAGGGCTTTGAAATATATGTCAGTGCTGACACTTACATATGTATATATGTGTATACATTAGACGAAGTCGACATGCACATATGAAATTGTAAGTACCGATGCTTGCTGCTTGCTGCCGATGGTGGGGCGGCCTCAAGGAACACATTCAATTTATCATGCTCGGCCTTATGGGGTGCATAATACTTTATGTATGTATCTGCGTAGTGCAACATTTGTTCTAAATTGTCTGTGTTTCTCTCATTTGCATATTTGGATCATGAACATAAAAATTTAGCATTTGCTAATACGCAGCACACCCACACATATACATGTACATATACAGATACATATTTACAAACAGCAGTGTTAAAAAATAAGAAGAAGTAGGAAATGTATCACGTACCTTAACACCAACATGAACCGGAGAAAAGTCACTGTGTATAGATGAAGATATAATCGGTAATGTCATAGGTAATGGGCAGGACATCATGGTCGCCACCTGAAAGAAGAAGGAAATTAAAAATCAATTTTAGTTTAAAGAGAGGGACAGTTAATCAAAATATTTATAAAGAAAGTCGAGGTTAAGAATTTTTTCTGATGTTAGCTTCAGGATGAAAATTAGATAGGTATATGTGGGAATAGAATGTGTACTTTTATGAAAATCCTATGAGTAAAACTACATTGCTTTTCAGTTGTATAAATGGATTCTTTCCACGGGACAGTCATACACACTTAAAACAAAACAAACATACATAAATTGACAGAAAGAAGCTTAGAAAAAGACTTTATGTCAACAGAAGTATACAATGCAATTATTTTCATATATGTTCTATAAGTACATTTTTTTTCGCTGCAGTTTGGATTTTTCGCTTTTTGTTAAGCCATTTTTCTAATTTTTCGAAAACTAATTAAAATAGAAAAATGAAACAAATGGCTATTGGATAGCATATAGGGCATGCAAATTTATTTTACACTCAGAAAAAATTACCTCTGTGTTACCTTTCACTTAAAGCATTTTGAAACAATTTGATACACAATCAAATGGCTTCTGACGCTTTTGTGATGGAGACGCCAGGTTAATTTTAACATATGGGAATTTTCAAACGGACGCGATACTTAAATGAGCAACTTTAAGTCCCGAATTCAAGTATGCGGTAAATAGTACTTTTGCTTCTCAATACTTTCGTGCAGTTTATGTGGATTTTTATATTTTTCAAAGTATCTATGCAGTCCCGAATGCCAATCAGCTATATATGGAAATGTCCATATGTTTTTGACAAAGCTTTTACAGTTACTTCGTGCAAGTTCAAAAGTTTGACAGGCAATGGAAAAATCAAATCGTGAAAAGATTCTGCACAAATTTCTGGTTCAGCTATCGCCAAACAATTGAAGATGCCAAGGAGCACCGTATGTCGTGTAATTAAAAACTACAAAGAACCGTAAACTAAGAATCGCAAGCAAAAACTGAGCAAAAGAAGAGGATTCAGGTACCTTGAGCTCAAAGTTAAGCTGCTGAGGTCATTCAAAAGTAATCCTGGACTATCAGGAGATAGGGCAAAAAAAAAACCGGTACGGCAAGACGGATACGCTTAGGCGCAATTAAATGCCTGATAAAGGTCTGATAAACAAAACTTTGATGCCGAAAAACGAGCTCGTTTGCTTTAAAGCCAGGTTTTGATCAAATTCAATTGTTGCATTGTAATCGATGACAAGACATATACGTAAAAATGGACTTCAGGCAGTTACCAGGGCTACTATTATACTACTATTCATTACTCCAATGCTGCCATGGTTTGGTAACAATTAAATAAAGTTGAAGTTTTACCACCAAATTGCCCACAGTTGCTTGCAATTGAAAAATACTGGTCAATTGTTAAGCAAAAACTAAAGAAATTTGGAGTGGACAAAAAGAATCATTCCGTTTTATCTAAGTGGAATAAATATGCGTCTCAAGTATCCAGAAAACAAGTGAGAGTCTTAATGGCATCTATAAAAAAACACACCCGCAATTTCATTCGTTTAATAATAACATAGTTGTTAAGAGAAATAAACAAGCTTTTCTTTGTAAAATAAATTACTAAAATCGTCCTTTTATTTCCTAAGTTATGACATGTTGAATGTGTATTAATTTATGTTTCAGGACACATGCGCTTAATTAAAATAAGTAGTTTCTTTGAATGATTCAACATAAAACGTAGAAAAAAAGGATCAGCTTGTAAATAAGTGCAGTTTAAGAACTTGATTCACGATATGTCATCGTATTAGCAATAAGCGAAGTCTAAAATTTCAAAACAGTAGTTTTAATAAACGTTTTATAATCATGTCGCTTTAGAGACAAGAGTTCTAATAAATACTTAAGATACAGCTAAAGTTTACTGCAAACAAAGTTCAAAGGTAAAAATATGTTTAATGAATATGCAAAGTTGATGCAAATTATATCCGCTAAGCATTTTTATTACGTAAAGTGGAAATGTTCAAAATCGTACGCTTTTATTAACAGGATCCGAAGTTATTGACGCTTCGTAGATCATTATCAATCTTATGCTTGTAAATAATTAAGTATTTAACAAAGATTGAATCCAATTGCACAGATGCCAGAATCGTAATTTAACAAAAACTATAACTGATAATTTATGCGAGAGTCAATAATAATCGTAGCCTTGACTTCGTAATAATGATAATGATCCAATTGATCGAGTTAAACAATCGAATCATTCAAGGCAAAAACACAGAAACCGTAATCATTTCAAGTTAATCTGATTTAAAAAATCACTTTGTAGGATATAATTACTAAGATCGTTTATTTAAAGCTCATGACATTTAATGATTATTTTTTGAAATGTTATTAAAATATAATAAAAATAAAACTTATCTTTTGAGTTTCTATTTTGAATATGCGCAGTGAATAATATTAGTTTACACAAGTACGAATTTGTAAAAATTAATGCTGGCATGTATAGAAAATTTAAAAAATTTGTGCAAGGCTTACATATATGATAAAATTGTCTGTCTTCGTTGAAATGCCAATGAGTCTTAATTTTAATAATTAAAAACAAATTCAAAGTAAATAATCTATTTTGAATAGCTAGAAATAAAACCTATAAAATTAATCAGTTTTTTAACGTGTTATGAGCTTAAAAAAAAATTTCTTTAATACAATTTAACATAAGATTTCCTGAAAGCCTGCATTTAATAATAATGATTTGCATATTTGACTGGTACTTAAATTTTGTTCGATTTTCGTAAAAAAGATAATGAATTATTGTCTTGGCAAAAACTATCAATTTTTGTTTTCAGCCCCTAAAAGTATACAGAAAAACTGTCAATTTGGATATTTTAAATTTACAAAAACTAAATAAAATTGTTGTAGCACTCTTTGAGGCGTTTTTGACGAAAATTGAAGTCCTCTGCGAATCTTGAATTTTGCACATATATTTTTCTTTCCAATGTTGGGCTCGGAATGCTCAAAGTTTTTTAGAGAGGCCTCAAGTAATTTATCGACGTTTTTATTTATCTTCCAACTCTATAGGTACTTAACATCGAGTACCTTAAACATCAAACTATAACGAGTATTTGAAATAAATACATTATTTATATCTTGAGAAAATTGTTTGAAAATTTTATGATTTTCATCCTCCTTTCTCTTAAGTCCATCGCAGGCAAGTTCTCCGGCTTTAATTTCTTTCTGTTTGCGATGGTTGCACCCTTTTGACTCTTCAATTTCGTAGTTGATATTTACGCATTACTTATGCACAGTTCTATTTGACATGACCGATGACAAACGATCTGGTGCAAACAACATAAATGTCAGCAAAAGTTGTCGCTATTCCATTTCCGAATTGGCGAAATGATATCAATGATAAAAGTAAAGCTTTCGCCTTCTTCCGAATACACTGAGCAATGGCATTAGAGTTTTCATTTTAACAGCACAATGTCAAATAACCTGAGTCGGTTGTCTAAGCATGAAGGACACGAGAGGACATATGGGTGAAAGCTTGAAAATCGTACCACATTACAAATGCATTAAAAGTCGAAATAGTCAAAAGAAGAGCATCGGACATTGTTGCAATGAGTCGTCCTCGTCGTCGATTTTTTTTTTTTTGTGTCATGCGACTTTTTATTGTCAAGTCATACACAGCGTGCCCTCAGGTTCATAAAATTGCAACTTTGTGTAAAGTGTTTTTAGAATTATATTTATATGAACCACATATGTACATATCTATGAGTACCTCCTACTTCATGCGTACATGTGTAGAGGGCGCGCGTAACTGCTGGGTAGCTTTAGTATTATGATGGATATGAAAGCATGTCGTTGTCGTCGTCGTCGTTGCCGTCATCGTTATCGTCATCGTCCCCAAACTAAAAGGATACTAATTTCCGCTGGCACACTTGAGCCACGGGCATGGCATTGCCATTTAGCTATTTATACAGCTTGTCGATGTTGGCAATCTAGACAAGTTGTTGTTTGGCTTACTCGCCTCGACCCTAATACATATATGACGTATTGCCAATGGTCGAAGTCATCCGAAGCTAGCGTTGGCGGTTGGGTCCTTTCCAGCGCTTTCCGGTGCCGTTTGCTGGTGGTGTCGTTAAGTTTACTGTTCCCGGTTGTGAACCATTTTATACGGTATGTTGAGGTTTAAGAATAGATTGCGCGCGCCACGCGTTTATTTTTACTCAGATTGTTGCGTTTGCTTGACAGTAATTTATTGTCTGTTTACATTGGATGGGAAAAATTCTGACGGATCTAAGTTAAGCAAGATGTCGTGCCAGGATGCAGAGTGTTGCTAGCTTCAATGATTTATTTATGTTTCAATTTTTGTACCATTTTTGATGTGAATTTTATGAACTATTCCCAAATTGATTGAGCTCATACGGTAGTTTTTTTTAAATTTTGTTTTATCAATTAACCCTTTGCTGCATGATATATCATAAAAGCGGTAGAGTAATTTTGTTTCCCAGTAATTTGTTTCATTAGCCCTTTACTTATATTAAAAAAGAGGGAACAATTTTTTCACTGTAAATGGCTTTATTAACCCTTTACCGCATCAAGTATGTATTAAATAATTGGAAAAAATTTTTTGGCTGTAAATTGTTTTTAACCCTTTATTGAACAAAAAAAAAAAAAATTTCGCAGTAAATGGTTTTATTAACCCTTTACTCCACGCTATATTTTTTCGCTGTGTGATTTTATTAACCCATTACTTCAATATAATTTAAGAGGCAAAAATATTTTTGCTGTAAATCTCTATTAATCCTGTTACGCATGAAGTATTAAATTGAAGAAAAAAAATTCACTTTAAATTAACCCTCTATTGCATGATACACTTAATAATAGGGGCAACATTTTTTCGATTAAATGGTTTTATTAACCCTTTACTGCTCTCTATATTTAACAAGTTTACACATTTTTTTTTTTTGCAGAAGGCTTCAAGTTATTATATTAATTTGTATGCGATAAAGGGGTTAATTCGAATTATTGAATTTCACTTTTCAAATCGAATTGCTTTGAACGCTTTTCGAAGAAATATTAAAGCACCTTAAAGAGAATATGCATAATTTGCTAGAAATCTGCAATTTTACGATGCTCCGATTTCAATTCAAAATAAAACGAATGCAGTCAGCTGTTTCTAAAGTACCGTTGATTTTGCAGTTTAGTAAAAAGTTCCAGTTCACTTCACCTAGACAATGAACACGGAGCGTGTACGAGCGTGTACGTACGTGTACGTGCGAGTGGAGTTCATAAACTATGTGTGCACTAAGGTCGGTCGTTGTCACCATCGTAACCATTGTCGTCATCTTTAGGTGTTGGCAGCCATTGGGGCGTGAAATCAGCTGCTCTTGTTATTGTTGCTGTTCAAGCGAGTGCACAATTTTTGTGCAAACATCAATGCACCTACAACAATCGTTTGTCAGAAGAAGGAAAAAGCAAAAACTACAAGAATCAGGGGAGCCCTCTCCATGCGGTGGTGGTTGCAGTCGGTGCTGCAGTGCTATGTTGTATGTGTCTACAGGAGCCGGCTATTGAACCAGGTTTAATGAACGTATTGCACAAATTCGAACGCACAAAAAATTGCTACCTCGACAGTTGCACTGAGTCACCCAGTCAGTCAGTCACCTTGTCCGGCAGTCATTCAGTCATTGTTAACAGAAATGCATTAAGCAGAAATTTTTTCGCGCTTATCGCAAAATTACTGTTTATGTACCTGACTATTTGTTTCATCGTTGCACAAAGCAATGTTGAAGTTGTCGATATTGTGTGTGTGTGTTTTTGTGTTTTGTGTTGTTGTTGATTTAATTTGTAAAGCTGTTCAATTTTTTTTTTCTCCCACTAAATGTCATGGTTTCCGATCGGAGTACTGCAAGCAATGTCATTAAGCATTTTCAAAAGCAAAGTGCATTAAAGCAATTGTTTTTATTTTTATTTTTGTTTGTTTTCTTCTGTTTTTCTTTTCTTGGTGGCAACTGCATTTGCTGCGCACAGTTGACGTCATTTAATAGCCGTTTGAAGGCATACGGGCTAAATTTTTTCTATGCACAAAAGGCGAATTAATATTTATATATTTTATTAAAAACCACACTGAGCGAAAACTACGACCGTGTAATTAACAACGATTCGCAGTATACTACGACATTTTTGCAGCAAAACTGTAGTACGGAAGTATAAAACCATACCGTGTATTCAAAATAATTTTATTTTGATTTTACGGGAGTTCCCATTCGACAAAATATTTTTCCCGATTTTTATTTTTTGCAATTTTTTTATAGATTGGATATTTGAGAATATCGTGCAAAAAGGATTTTTTGAAATTCGAAATAGTTTGGAAGATATAGCCTTCTTTGTCGCGCAAGGTCTGCGCTAAAATGAGTCAATTTTGCGTTTGTTATGTCGAAATTAAACGCTTATATTTATGTCGGCCAAGATTTCTCCTTTTCAAGTGGACCGATTTTAATGAAACAAAGTGGGTTCGACGCGAAATTGTCACCATTTTCGGGTGAACTTTCAATAATATTTTTAACTAATTCTTAACTATTTTTTATTTACACTGAACTACAAAATATACCCAAAATCGATGGGTAATTTTTTAATGGCCGCCATTTTGTCCCAAAATTATTTTGGACGTTCACGCCATAATGACATCTATACTGATTATAACCCCGTTTATCTCTTTGATATCAGACAATTTGGCTACGAGAAATCGGGGCCGATAGCACAACACCTTTTTAGGAGTCTCCATTGATATAGACAATTGGCACGAGAAATCGTTGGCCGCCCTAGCACTACACCTTTTTAGGAGTCTCCATTTTGACGGCCGAAAACGTTGAGCCGCCCTCACATACAAAAAAATTAGAAGCTTTTCGTTTTCTGTCAGAAATTTTTGGTCAAAAACAGCCTCGCTACACTAAAAAAATTCCCTAGTAAAAACTACGATATTCGACATAGAATCAACGATATTTGCAATTGAAACAGCTCCAAAAACGATGCCTTTTTTAAGACGTTGATCCAACGATATTTATCGTTAAGTCAACGATTTTTGTCGTAGAAAATTCAACGACGTGCTATCGTAGAATCGAAACGCAAATTTTTTCAGTGTAAGGAGACAACCCACTTAACTACGCCATTAATTAATTTAACTACGCCCGTTGATAGAACCAAATTATGGCTGGTCATAATTCGCTTTTCTTATTTACACGACGATATTTCGCTCAGTGTATGCATGCGTGTGTAAGCAGACTATTTGAGCTTCTCTATGTTCATTAGAATTTTCGATTTCTTCCACTGAACTCTACGTTCGTTTTAAAAGCAATGCTTTTTATATATGCGCTGATCCACTTGCATTTCTTACAATAGCGCATGATAAATGAAAAAATAAGAGCCTTGTGATATTTTTCACATGAAATCCATCCATTTTTCAAACTAATGCATTTTTTTTTTTTTTTGCTGCTGATTCTTCCGCAAATCCTTGTACTGGGGCATAATAACGACTTCAGATTATATACAATTTCATTTCTGCGAACAGGAACCCAGTAATGTTTCTAAATGGTTGTAAAATGTTTCGATTTTCAACGCCTGTAGGCTAGCTTAGGACTTATATAATGTTCAGAAACACATGAATTTGAAATGCAAAACGTAAGCAAATAGAAGAGAAAAAGAATTTTGCAAAACCTGCAGCATTTACCGGAGAAATGCTTTCGAATAAGCATACATTTTATCATTGCAATGATATGCAAAGAACCAACAGAAAAGCACTGTAATTCTGTATGTGGATATTTACACATTCATGTAGTGTGCTTATTGAACTATCATAGATATGAGTTACGGTAAGATTTCTTGGTAAAATGTACAAAGAAACGAAGAACAAAGCTCAATGGATTAAGGCTTTGCGAGAAATTCATAGAAATGCATTGTGTGAAATGAAGAAACTCGAGGCCAGCCGTACGTAAGGATATAGAGAAAGAAAAAAAATATAGAAATGCAAAATTTGCATATTTTCAATAGAAAACAAAATGGATTTTTTTTTTGAATTTTTTCTATAATTTATAAAATTGCAGCCACAAATGTTATTCTAACACTTGGATTCTCCAAACAAACCAGTGTGAAGTCTCAAAGGATCTATAAACGCCTGAAGCCACACACACACACGGTTCTCTCCTTAAATCATCGATGGAGATTCGCTACACTAGAGAAGCAAATGCTCTAAGCTGCGAGAAAGCAGACATCAATTACCTTTTACCATCTTCTTAACGCTTTGTGAGACGCCAATTTCGCTTTTGAAACGGCTTTTCAAAACAATTACATCGAAGGTGATGCCTGTCGGCTTTGCCAAACTATGTACGAACTGCGGAGCTGATAAACTTCATTGACAGAAGACGACGACGACGACGACTTTGGCTGCAAAATACGACAAGTGTGCTTACCATCGTTGTGTTTACATCACTCGACGGTGTAAAGGATCCCAATGAAAATTAGGCGTTTCACTTGCAAGGCGCCAATTTAAGTGTCAAATGTAATATTCTCGTAAGGGATTAGTGTCTACATAAAGGATGATGTTCTACGAATTGAGGAGTACTATAGAAGCGTACCATATGTTTTAAGCATTTAGTAATTTAAAAATCAGATGTTGCGCTTAAAAGATTATTCTGATCAATCTCAGGGCAAATGTTTCTTACAATAATACTATGTATCGTAAATATTTTAGTCAGTTCGAGTAGTCACTGAGGCCCAGTGTTAGGAGAATACCCCAGAACATTCATCTCCTATGCTATCGACAAGACAATTTACGATAAGCCACTAACAAATGTTTGTGGAAGGGTTCAAAATACCGAAATTTTTGTGTGATATATTTAATTTCGATATGTCGGAAATCGAGACTTAAAATCATACGATGTTTCGCCTGAATAAAAATGGTCGATATATGGATAAGTAGATACATTTTTGCGATAGATAAATATGGATATTTTCAGTCGATACTTTTTCCAAGAACGCCCATCTTTAGTTCAGAAGTGGGATCTTTTTAAGAAGCACACAACGGTGCAAAAAAGGATCGCTTGAAAAGGCTCTTCTCAATTTTCGTGATAACAGAACAAACAGAAGGATAATAGCTTCATGAAATCTTAATGAGCTCAAGTACTACATACTTTTATTTGACATGAATAACGATCGTTTTTTTATATAGCATCAGACATTAGTATAGTTTTCATTAAACTTAGTTGAGCCATTATGGAGGAAATCGGAAGGATATACAGTGTACTCTCTCTCTCTCTTAAGCGAACACCCACGGGACCGAAAAATATGTCCGACTTAATAGGAAACTATTTGAGAAGCAGAAACACCAGAGCATTTCCAAAAACCGTCCGTCTAAAGAGGTGTCCGCAAGGAGAGAGAGTACACTGTATATTCCACAAACCTAAAAACCCTTTAGAATTAGGTAGACCAAAGCCTTTTTTAATTTTTCATTATCAGGAAAACCCAAATGTGATTAATTCACCAAATTTTTACGTCCTTATAACACTCCAATACTCCTAAACAAAAAATAAAAGGAAGAGTAAATTCAATCGTAAGACAACACAATTTTTCGTAACAGCAAAACCGAAAGCTGCAGCGAAATTCAGACAGCCGCGGAGAAGGAAATCGTATAAAATTGCATGCCAAAAACAAACAGGAAATTTCTTTGCCCCATTGCGATATGTTTCTCTCGTACAGAAGGCGCCCGCCCACGTGCGGCTAAATTGGAAGCCAACAACCACCCACACTGTATATGGGCTCTCACAACATTAAGTAAAATCACCCTTTCGCTACAGTTCTACGTCTCTAAAACCTTTTTAGTTTTGGCATGATTTTGCTTGAATTCCTGGATGTCAAAAGTGTAATGTTAACTTTTTAAAATGTCTTCACATTTCTGATTTTCTGCCAGTTTCTTTTGTAGACAAACATTTTTCACAAATTAAATGAAAACACCTGCCTGATGTGCAAAGGAACAACTCGCCACAACACACACCACTACCCGTAGACACAATTCTCCCATAACCAACGTGCGTGCGTCTGAGGCAGCAACAACTTCAAACGAAAATGTGCATGCATGAAATATCGAATGGAAGTGGAATTTGTTATTTCAGGCGAAAAAATGAAACAAGACGGATTTCATATTTGAAGAAAAAAAGAAAAAAGAAAAACAAAACGAAGAGCTTAAAACAAATGGCAACACGTACAACTCGTTGATTCGTTATTGCAACGCCCTTAAAAACGGGCTGTGGTGGAAACTTTTGGTGGGCAAAAAAAGTAATTCTTAAGCCATTATTAGGTCCAATAAATTTAACAAAACACCAAATGGACAGAAAAACGCACTTTTTCCCCCCGACGTCTCTACAGACCATTTTTCATGCCGCGCTAATTGCGCTCCGGCCTTTGAGAGGATCTTAGAAAAACGAGAAAATCAAAAACTTCACGCTACGGACTGAAAATCTTTAATCTTGAGACTCATGCTTGACCTTGAGCATGGTCAAAGACAAAGTCAAAGATTATGCGAAACTTGTTGAAGTTTGAAGTCCAAGACTCCTTCTCTCTCTCTGTTTTCTCTGCTTTTTGTCACGCAATCATTCCAAGCGCAGACGCTAATTGACAGCTTATAAAATGTCGAAGCTCCCTTCTTCTGTGCGATTAAGAGAACATCCGTCAAAGTAGGGAGAGAAAAAAAAATCACATGCGCCACAAGAAGTCAGAAAAAACGACCAAAAGAAGAATAAAAACATTCTCGTAGTTCTTAGAACAATTAGTGCCTACTGAATCATGCGGCGCAGACTAAGCTTTTGTTTTTTAAATGAAAAAATCCACAATAAAATTCTGGTTTGACAAAATCACAAAAAAATTAAAAAATTTTAATTTCGCATAAATTTATTTTTGTGATTATTCTGAGCGCGACTCCCAAAAGAGTGCAATGTACACTAAATGAGGTCTTTGTTTTCTCGTAAATCGCTTGAAGCCCGTTTAACTCGTTCATGATGCAGAGCTTTATTACTTTTTCCCCCCTCACTTATGACAAAACGAAATTTATTTTCACAAATTTGAAAAATTGAGTAGGTAGGTATAATTTTTTGTTCTTGCGGGACAGTCGAACTTCGAACGAAAGAGTCCCCCCAGACGCTTTTAGTATCGTCATAAATTTCAATTTCAGTCCACTGACTGGAATGCTTTTGCTTCAATGACTGGAATAACTGAAAACAGGATTAAGACTGAGTTCGCACGCACATTGATTCGGTATTTTTGTTCTCAAACAAGAACGGATATAAATCTTTTTCAAAGGAAAAGGTCAATAGTTAAAGCCCAAGGGAATCGAAAGTCAATGACACGACAAAGGATATTCTCGCAGGACGTGAATTCCGATTTGTTTTTTGAAATCATTTAATGCGGTGTAAACAGGTACAATTCTGGTCTTTTTCTTTTTTAGAGCTCATTAAGATTTCATGAAGCTATTATCCTTCTGTTTGTTCTTTTATCACGAAGTTTGAGAGGAGCCTTTTCAAGCGATCCTTTTTTCACCATTCTGTGCTCTTAAAAAGATCCCACTTCTGAACTAAAGATGGGCGTTCTTGGAAAACGTTTCGATTGAAAGCATTACCGATATTCACATTTCGCCAATATAAGTATATCATTCGACCAATTTTACTCTGCATTCTTTTAATCAAAATTCCCTTTGCCATTCTGTGAAGCACTATTAATTTAAATAAAGCAGAGTTTACATTTAAAAAAAAAACGACTTTGATGTCAAAACTTACTAAACTAAAAATTTCACTCAAAAGTTTAATAGCGATGTGTAAAAAATATCGATCTTTTCATTCAATCCCTATTTGAGCGCTCTTCAAAGAATAGTTCTTTGAGAATATACATACTGACATAAGTATGCGTCTTAATTGAAATCACAATAAATTAGAAAAAAATAACCTTATAAATCAAATAAGCTCGATCGCTCGCTATCTCTCCGAAAAATAACTGGCAACAAAGTGGGTGTTTCCTTTCTTGAGGTTAAATAAAAGGATCGAGTCACTCACGAAGTGCGGTCAGTACAAAACATAACCACTCTCTACACTGCGGCACATCTACTTTTTGCGTCTAAAGCTCTTCGTCCCTCTAAAAAAAAAAAACCCAAAATTGTGATCTTTTAAATCAAACGTCTTTATAACAAATCTCATTCTTTAAACAACTTGATGAACTGTGTAAACGATAGCAAAAAAAAACGATATCGACAAAAAAAACCTCTAATATCGTAATTAGAGAAAATGTATCTGAGAGCAACCGGCAAAACAACTTTTGTGTAGACTGAGAGAGCGATCGCGCCGATCACCGAAGAGCGCAGCACGCTTTGGAGAGTTTTCGATATTGTTTCTCATATAATTTTTTTTTTTTTTTTTTTTTTTTTTGAACACGCGGTGGATGAGATCATTCTACACACAACACACATATCAAACAATCAAAATTTACAGACACATCCTTAGGTAGGCAGAATTACTGAATATAAATAAATGAAAACGACTTTTTGTGTTGTATTTTTTTGATTTTTGGAAGCGAAAATGGTGAGGAACAACAAAACGATAAACACGATTATCACAGATAAAGAGAGAAAGAGAAGAGAGAGAAGGCAGAACCCGAAACCGTGCTGTATATGTTTGTACATTTGTTTGTCCGTCCATGTCTGCGGGTTATAGATACTTTCTTTTATAGCTTGGCGGAAAGAGAACACATGTTGAGTGGCCGAAGAATGTTCAGAGTTGGGGTCATACTGCGGCACAAGAAGTGCGCTGAGGTGCGAGGTGTGAATGCGAGAGAACACCAAAGTGGAAACATATGACAAGGCACTTTTAGTAAGGCAACTAGTTAGACTCGTGTAACAACTTTACCGGCTGCCGGCCGGCATTGCACTGCACACTAATGTGTGGTAATGTGCAGCGATCCAAACGTCAACAGAGAAGGCCTTGTTTTTTTTGATTTTTTTTAATTTTTTGCTACTGTAGCTTTAAAATATTAGTTTTGTTGCCGTTTTATGTTGACATATCAACTGACGTAATATGCTGTCTTTTTTTTTGTCTTCTTAACGTGACCCGGACTACCTTGAATGAGTGGCAAGCAACTACATATGTCGAAGTAGAAGCTAGAAATCTAACCGGTTTTCCTTATAATTGAAGAAAAAGTGATGAGAACCGGACATAGTAGTTGGTGTTGAGAATTGACAAAGGAGTATAAATTATATTGATATTCGATTTTAAGACATTTTTATATGAAATTTTTATTAAAGCTCAATATAACCTACAAGACGTAAATATATCAATATTGAAACTCTTACCGCACTCCGAAAGCGCTGATGAGTCACGTGGCGACGTGAAAAATTATTTTTTTTTAACAGGATAGTGACCTAATTTTGGTAAGGCCTGTTCATACTACCGAGGCTGTTCACACTATCGAGACTCAGGTTTTGAGTGTCTAATATGCTTTTTGGTTTAACTATTTACACAAGAGGGATGTCCGCTTAAGAAGAGTATCCGCAAGGAGGGAGTACACTGTATATGGAATAAAGACGGTCTTTTAAAGGCCTTTTCACAAAAAGCTAATACTTGCGCAATCTGTAGTATAAACCCCAAAATCCAATATTTCGAGCCCGATGCGAGTGCGCGACGTCACGTTTTGCATGACGCAGATAGCATAATTTCGCTTCTAGTAATGCAATATTTGAACCAAGTACCGAGTACTCATAAAAATTATCTTATCACTTGAGTTTAATTTTAATTCAAAATTTTCAAAAATTTTCAAAAAATTTTCAATTAACCAAAGCTCGCGAATTATTTTAAAAGCTCTTTTTCACGGAACAGTGAACAGTTTTTGTTTCATTAGTTTAAACGAGTACCCAAAAGCGAGTACTCAAAAAATAGCTACATCAAATTGCGTCGCAACGAGAAATATTCAATTTTTCAAAATTTTCTCGCTACGAGGTCTCGCAGTGCGGTACATTGGAGCTTGAACCATATGATTGAATGTATTGAAATTTGTGTGCGTCTCGTCTCGCACTCTCGCATCGGGCTCTCGCAATGTTGGATTTTGGGCTTAAGCCTCAGTCCATGTGTTCACGCGTTAACTAGGTGTTCGCTCTATGCAAAGTTCACACTACCTAGACTCGACTGTACTATTAAAGTAAATCTTACTTACATATTTAGCAATTTTAAAGAAATATTTAGCTTCCTAGGAATTCTTAACTACTTCCGAAAATAGCCAGAAAGTAGCGAAGAAACAGGAATTCACTGAAAAAAGGGTTTTTTTTTTTTGTGGAAAAATTTTTCTCAGTGTAAAATGTGAAGGAAAATTTTCTCGATTCCTTGTTTTATGAGCGATCATCATATTTTCATCATTCTCTCAGAATTAGTTTTTGAGATACATACATATGTATAAACATTTGAAAAGGGGTTTACTAAAAAGGATTTTTCAAGGATATTATTATTAAGTGAGGGAGTTGTGCGCACTGCGACCTATAGTGGGTCTATTGTGCTAATTTTTCAAGGACAGCAGAGCAATAGGAACAAGGATAATTCGAGAAATCTAAAACGGTTTCTGTGTCAGTTCCTAACCAAAAATCAACAACTTAAAAATCCCTTTCGTACGGCCAACTGTCTTCCTGAGCTTAGCAGGATAGCGATTTATCTCTAATTTTCATATTATGTTTAATTTCGTCCTTGAAATTCAATTGAAACATTTTCAGTTTAAATTATGATCACTATCAGGAATTGTCATGCCAATTCATTTGAAGCTTAGGGCAATCAGCTTATTAAAACATTCAGAGTTGCTTTCGTTTCACTTGTCTCATGCACAAAAAGGCTTCAAGCCGCACGACTTACAATTTTTGCTTGTACACTCATCATAACATATCATTGTTTAATGAAATATATGGCGAAACAAGTTTCGAACAAACAAAATTATTTCCAAATGTTGCTATAGGCCAAAAATTTTGTTGCCGAACAAAAGCAGCGCACAGCACAGCAACTTGTCTAGAGGAATGGCAACAACGAAACAGTTAAATGTTTGCTACATACGCACGAGCGGATACCTAATCTAGTTCATTAAAAGTAGCAGCGGCAACGGCAACAGCAAAAGCAACAAAAATTCCAACAAAAACAATAACATTGTTTCGAGAGCCAAGGATCAAAAGGAGCAACAAGCAACAAGCATACTGCGATTATGTTACCAACAACAGGTTGCCGTATGTTCCTTGTATTCATTCATTCTTGCTTCAACATTTCATCTAGAGGCCATGTTTGTTTTGCGCGGATGTGCATGCATGTGTGTGTGCGGGCCAGCGATGCCGTGCATATAAACAAACAAGCAAAAGAAACAGACCAACGAGCAAGGGTGATGGTGGTGATGGTGATGGCTGATGGTGATGGCTGATGGTGATGGTGTTCAAAGCCACGCGAATTAGGCGCTTTTTTGTGTTTTTGTCATACGTGTTTTGTGGCAAACCAGAAATGACTGTAGGCGTTAAAGGATACCAAAACGTATCCTTGCATGTTGTGTTTGTGTTTTTGCTTGTTTGTCTATGTGTGCGTGTGTTACTGCGTGTTGATGTCATTCAAATTTTGCTTTGTTCATGTCAATTGTGCTGTCAACGAGCAACTTGTTTCAGTTTGAATTCTAAAGCTTTGTTTCTAGTTGGTTTATTATGCGTGGTCTCCTTCATTTATGGACATTATGTGCAAGTGACAGGATGAACAATGCGGCCGAAGAGCAACACAAAAAACAAAAAAAAAAAACGATCGATCGTGGGTGTTTTGAAATATTGGCGATAATTTTATTGTTATCTATGGAGACCTTCTCCATTAGAAGCTTCCTTTAATGATAGCACTCCATAATTCTCCGAAAGGCAATCGATTTATTAGGTTTAAATTTCCCAAAAGGGTTTTATTGCTCGGAAGCAGGAACCAATGTTTCTTGGTCTATTACGAATCATATGAATGGTTTTGATAATTCCTAGGAAGAGAAAAACTTCTATTAAAATAATTGCTCGATAAGTAAGATGTATTTTCATAGTACAGTCTAATCTGGATAGTGTGTCCTTTGGTTAGAGCGAACACTTAGGTGGCGTGAACACATGGGCTGGGGCCTATAATACAGATTACGCTAGTATTTGTACTTTTCATGTAGTCTAGTTGAAGGTCCTTTAATAAGACCGTAACTTTATGTGCTGATATACAGTGCACTGGCCTATACGTTACGCAGTATTTGACTCTTTGGGACCCTCTTACGGACTTGTGGAATGCTTCTAAAGTATTTTTACTTTTAATTTAGTTTCCTCTTAAGTGGACATATATTACGGTCTCACAGATGTCCGCTTAAAATATAGCTCACTGTTTATACGATTATGCATTCCAAGAGCAAATATTTTGTTCATAAAAATTCCTCATTGCAGCACAACACTAAATATTTCTAAAGAAGCCGAGGATTGATATTTAATAAGCTTAAACAATTAACCATGGCCATGTCAAAAGACATAGGAGAGAAATAATATTGAACACAACCAGTTCTCAGATCTCACACAATAGCTAATCCTTTCATCAATGACGCATATTTCCGGTTAAAATTATACAAATCTGTTTCTTAAAATCTCATTAGTAGAACATTGCCGAGATATTTCCTAGAAGACTGTGCACAGCAAATGCAATGATTGAATAATCACGTTTGCATCATTTAATTTCTAATTATCCTTTTAGAAATCTCCAAGGTGCGCAAAGTACGATTTGAAGAGGAAAATGCCATTGACACATTTTCTTGGAACATCCTTAATTACATAGAAGCTTGAAATTGAATTAGAGAGAATACGTGACTGATATTTTGGGGATTCAACGAAGATTCGAGTAGTTCATGGAACTGCCACATATTCAACTATCATGACCAAATGATGCCATGAATTACTTAAAGACAAAAAAAAACTTCATCCATACGAGGAGAATTTCCATCTCAAATTAATTTTGAAGAGTTTTCTTCTTCTGACAAATCGCAAAATTCACGCAATTATAAATTGCTTTAATGAGTTTTTTTATGGGCTCGTTTGTGGGGGGAAAATATGAACTGAAAATCATATTTCAAAAGCAATTAATATGCACACAAAGAGAAAAATTCGAAGAAAAAAATTCCTCCTCAGTTGAGTTCAGAGACTTGATATATTTATGATTGCCTCCGACTACCAAAGACCAACACAAGGTCATGTGTTTTGTATTCGAAGTGTATTATATTTATGTATGAGAAATTTGGAAGTTTTCCGGGAAATCTATCTAAAACAATTCCGTAAGGCAGACTGAGAAAAAATTGCAGAAATTCCCAAGACGAAGTAGAGCTAAACTTTCCGCTTATTTATTTTCGACGATTTTTTCTAGTTTTTATATCTTTTTTTGAATGAAATTTCTTAAAATCCATATCAAAAACTTTATCTAAATTTTTTTTTGATATTCTCACACGATTGGATGAGCAAAGAGAACACAAACAAAGCAGCACGGAACGTTTTTATTTCTGCTCCAAATCGAAGATATGATATGGCTGTGCAGACAAGCACTGCACGCTACAAGGAAACACGCGTAGTGATGACTTCGACGGCGTTAATTAGTTTAAATGTTTATGCTATTTATATGCTTCAGACGTCAGATACATGCACACACATATTTATGCGATCTATGCGAGAGCGAAGAACCCCATAATACACAAGGCGAGCATAAAAATTGTGCGCACAACTTTAGCTGCAACCGACTGACACAGTGAAACTGTTCTCGAATTTATCCCAATTAAAGCATGTGGAGTTAATTGGTGTTGTTTTTCTGTTTTCTCGTCAGTTCGAATCATCGAAATCTGAAAGGCAATATGGCTATTCGTTGAAAAAGAAGCTACTTATTTCTTTATAAGAAATTTTCTTTAACCCTCGAAAAATCATTCGACGACTTAATTCGCCTTAAATGAAGGGCTAGGGTCAATCAAATTTTCCATGCACTTCACTCTCTATTAGCCTCTCACTCTCACTCTCTGTATTTCGTAAAGAACTATTCGACGCTTCTTCCCTAAATACGCATTGCATGCTTAATTGTCAATGGCTGCGCATATGACCAGAGCACAAGCTACCACCCGCCGCCGCCAAAATATGCTGTCACATAAATATATCAGAAGACGGTGGTCATAGAAAACGGGGGCTGATGATGACTACGATGATGGTGATTACGATTATGACGATGATGATCATATCCCACTTAAATAAGTTCCACGTTGCCACGCAACATGATACACTGTGCGTTGTTCCGCGTGCGCAATCATCTCATAAATCTTACTTTCATCTTTCATTCTCTGGCGAGCACTTGAGGTGCCAAGTTGTCCTCCGACATGCACTCCATATTCCTAGATCGCTCATACATACATACATATATATATATTAAATATACACGCAATACGTTCGAGGAGTTCTGCAGTAGCAGTCAGCCCCCGTTCTCATCTCCGCTCGCAATGTTATCTTCAATTATGAGAAATTATTAAGTGGGAGCTGCGCTAAATTAGCGCGCAATTGCCTGTTGAAAATTTGTGCGTTGCACACACACAGTGGGCCGATGTGCGATGATGGGCTCACGATAAAGGTAAAATATACAGCGCGATGGTGATGGTTTCAGGGTGCAATTGTCGCAGATACTGTCATCGGTATATTCCGTAATATTCTCGTTTGTCTCTTCACTATGTTCGAATGGCCGTGCAATGGGGCGTAACGTTGGTTTCAGTGTAACTAATGTCGCCTCATTGCGAATTCTCGCAGGCCAGCGATTCTTTTTCGTTTCGACTCATTCATGCTTATAATTTGAATGGATGATGTCTTATTTGCCTTATCCTCGTTTAGTTTTTTTTTTTTTTTCTCAAGCACACCTAAGTGAGATGAATGCATAAATTGTGCATAAATTCATTCACGCACTTATTTTTTTCAAGAAAAAAAAATTCAACAAAAATTATTCATTCGCAGAAACGTCGTTGCCCAAACGTACTGAACACGCAATACATTCAATCGCAAAAACATTGCGCGTTCCTCACTCTCAGGCAAGGCGCTTCGAAGCATGCTCATCATATCTACAGTTTTGTTAGAACAGGTTGTCTCATACATTATGGGGGAAAATTCAGATTGCACCGAGTGCAATTGAATCGCGGGCGTCGTTGTCTTCATTGCTTTTGATATTTTGAAATTTTGCCAATTTTCGGTTTATTAGAAATTAGAAAGCGAAGAAAAATAAGAAAATTATGACTTCTCAAGTGTTGCTGCTGCACATCAAACGCCCAATGCCCAACATGCTAATCAGAGTGCTTTAAAGAACATCACGTGAGGAATTTTTTCTTTTCTCTAATCTTGCTCGTCAATCATTTTGACTTCGTCATGCAGCGAAATGATTTCCTCGGTGTGTCTGTTCAACACCGTTGGGTTTTGATGTATGAAGCGTTGCTAAAATATTTAATTTACTGCAAAAAAAAACTATAAATTATGCCAGACGAAGATTTCCACGAAAATACACACACACATACAATATGTGCGTGGCTTTTTCCCCCCATATGACGGAAGGATTTTCGGAAGGTAAATTAGAAAAATTGTGCATTTTCAAGATTAAACGTGGTACGTAGAAAGCCTTCCTTTCTCTGATACCAACAATTATGTCTAAAACTGAATAGCCTCGGTTAATTGACCTTAGTTGAAAGCATTTAGTGGGGATCACAGTGTTTGTTTGATTTACGCCTGCGAATATACTGTCAATATTTCGTTACTAATCGTTTCCTAATAGCGCAAAGGAGTCATTCAATAAGGTTAATTGCTCTTAACATATAGTCACAGTCCTTTTTATTTTGATTAATAGCGCGTCATTTGATCGAAATGGTTCTCATTGGCTTTGGTCACTCAAAAACGAGTCTATTTCGGACAATTGTTGTGGCTCTATCCGAGAAATATTTTGTGTTAATTGATCCATTAGAAGCTCATAACATGGAAAATCAATCTTAATAAGCCGAGGAAATAATTTGAGAAGTTCGTTAATGTGTATCTTTTCTCTTCATTAATGTGTCAAAAAGGTTAACCATTGATGTAATTAATGAAATTGAGGGAAAATTCACTTACGTTTTCTTTTTCCTCAACAAGTGAACTTACCTGGAATTAAAAGAGAAACGATTTTAGTAAATAATATTTTTGGAAAACTACAAAAAAAAATTTTTTTTACTAATTTTTAAGTCGCTAATTTATGGTCAGGTGGGTAATAAACGATATCGGATCGTAACAGAACATAACATAAATGAGCTCGTAGAATTATTATTGGCCATTATTTGAGGCTTCGCGATGTTCGGGGGCTCGAAGTGCGCTTCTCTGATCAACTCTTCATGCCAGTCAGTTCCAACAAAGTCATTCCAATTCTTTAATGTTCTGAAGTGTTGAGAAATTGTCCAAGAGTTAACCAAATAAGAAGGCTTTTCTGATAGCATTAAGGGCTGGAGTATTCTTGAAATTTATTCCAAAAAATAGGTTCACTTAAAACGTTATTAGCGACTCCACTTCTATTAGTATCCACTCTCTACTAGCGCACACCCCTCTTAAGCGGACACCTTCTTAAATGAGCACTTTCTCGGAATGCTGTAATATATATTCTTCCCAATAAGTAGTTTACTCTTAATCGGACATACTTTTCGGTCTCATAGTTGTCCGCTTGAGAAAGTACACTGTACATCTACTCAGAATTTCAATGAGAAGAAAGGATATCGAATCACCGTTCTGAACTCATGGAAACGTATAATAATTCTTTAGAAATATAACCTGATGTTCAGCACCCACGCAAGGAAAAACCACCAATCCATCAAATCATCATCTCTCAATCCAACTGGAATACTAAAACACAAACCCAAAACTGATTGCCTACGAATTAAATTTAACCAACGTTAAATAAACTTTTGAACCGCACTTTTCTCGACCCTACAACAACAACAATGTCTAAAACGTCTTTTCAAGAATATTTCAAGCGCGTCTTAAGGGAATCAAACAACGCTCCTCATCGCCTCTTCTGTGCTCTCCTTAAACTGTAGATAGCTACTTTTCGTTTATTAAAAGCAATCATAATCTTAACCTTCCATTGGCTTCTTCAACTTTAGCCTCAGAGACACACACACACACGCCGTGCTATATGTATATACGGCATTACATTTTATGGACAACATATCTAGAGTAAGCGCTGCTTACCTGCTGCTCCCGATTATACCGAACCACCGCCTACGTACGACAAATATTGCAGTTTTCTACGTGCTCATGGAAATCGATTATGAATTATTTGATTTGCGAAAATGACTTATGAGACTTTTCCGTTCCTGTCTCGGTCGCACCCGCCTCCTTAATCTGTGTGTACTGAGACCAAGACCACTAAGATGATGGTAGGTCTAAAGGGCTTTCGCTGGTCTATGCGCGCATTCGCAAACACAGGCACAGGCACAGGCACATACCTATATGCGGACAAAAACCACAGAGAACGCTCGATGCAATCACTAAGGTGAAGCTAGGCGTATGTGCCCAACAGATTATATATGTTTAGTCGGGATGACATATTGTAAACGCAAAAATGATAAATGATTTTCTAAAAAAAATAAAATAAGAAAAATATGTACGTCCTGTGTATACATATACGCTGTGTATTGAAGTACATACACACGTATTCGCATATATGGAAGCTGTGCATCTTCCGACCTGATTCGACTTGGTTAAAGCTTTTATTTTTTATTCGTTTTCTTCACGCTTTTCTTATGGATCTTGACGCTTTTGTTAAGCATAAAGGCGCATTAGGGATTTTTCATTATTAAAAAAGGATTTCCTTTTTAACTAGGCGGGCGGGCGGTCGGTCGGGCAGGCAGTATGATACATGTGCTGCTGCATGCATGTTTTTGTGCGGGTAATAAATTAAATTTTTGCTTTAAAAGGAATAAAGAAAATTTATATTTTTGTATTGAAAAGAAATGAAATATATTTCGCAAGGATAATTCATTTAAAATAAATTACTCTAAATCTCTAAAGCTTGGTTCTTAAAATTGGTATTTTTCTTGTTATTAAAAGCAGTCACAATTTTCTGCTGATGGACGAAATTTCGACATATTCTTCAATACAATTCAATTAATTTTTTTTTTTTTCAGATATCAATCACGTAACAGATTAAATTGTTGAAGTCCTTTGTACTAAATGTATGTAAATATATATAGTGTACTCTCTCCTTGCGGACACTCCTCTTAAGCGGACAATTTTTGGGAATGCTAGTGTTCTTGCCTCTCAAATAGTTTCCTCTTAAGCGGACACATTTTTCGTTTCCGTAGGTGGCCGCTTAAGAGAGAGTACACTGTACATAAAAATATTAGTGTTGCAACGAATACTCGCATTTTTTAACATTCGCATTCGCAAAAATTTTGCAATTATTTTGCGAATATAATCAGCAGAAAAATGAACTGAAAGGCATTTTTTATGATATGATGGTAATTCGAGAATTTTTGACCCGCGGGTTCTTTGAAGTCAAAAGCCCGATAGTGATAAATTTGAAGCAACGGATTCCATATTCACAATTCCCCGTTCGTTTTTAGAAATATGCGGCATCAGCTGCTCTCGAAATTACTTTCATTTTCTTGGCGACAATTGTACAAGCCGGTAAAGAATTGCCATGAACCCGATGCTGATACTTCTTGAATAACTTGTCATCTCAGTATCAGTGTTTAAAACACTTTGAAATTTCATTTTACTTCAGATGTCAAAGAGCAATATTTCGATTACCCAAGCACATGTGCAATTAGGTAAGTTACAAATTTCTGCCGACGCAGCAGATCGCATCATCGAATAGCGTATACCGATTCGTGTGAAAAATCCAGTCGGCTAGCGTTCGTGTGTTTAAAAATTATTCATTTATGTACTGAAAAAAAAAATCAGATTTGTAAACAGATTCCCTGTAGAAAGCTGTTTAATGCAATTTGCCCAATGATAAAAGACGAGTACTTTTACCAGTACTAAAAGAACTAGTGCAAAGTTTGGTTAATTTTGCACCAGAACTATATATATTATACTAGTGATCAGTGGAAAAATTGCATTCATTCATTGAGGCGTTATAAATTGATAATAAATTCACAACCTGAATGGTTCTTTTATTATAAATATTTATTTCCATTTTGTACTGAAAAAAAATCACGATTCTGTAAACGTTTTCCCGTAAACATCACTAGTATTTAACTGGTGCAAATTTACCCAATTGGATCGAAAAGTACTAGAATAATTCTGGTGCATACTGTACTGGTGCTTTCCTGTGCAGATGTTAACTGATTTTCGACAGAATTTTATATGGACAGGGGTATAGAAAAATAATAGTACTGGTGGCCTTTGCACTAGTAAAGTACTAGTACGACAGTTGTTCAAATTCCTACAGGGAGTAACTAACAGCGCATTCACACACACAATTATAAATGTTTGCGTATAGGTTTGGCCATCACGGCTTTACTTACTGCATAACTCCGTATAGACTCTCAGAACTGAGTAGCATATTCAGAATCAGTGGCTAAGCCTCCTTATAAAATCGAACACTTCATATTCGCATTCGCGAATACCAAAAATTGACATTCGTTGCAACACTATAAAATACAAGTTCTTCTCCTTCCTTAACACGATTCTTTTCGATTCCCCTGAAACTGAAACAATTCTCGCTTGTGTGTGTGTGTGCATGCATGCATACCCCTCGCTGCCAATATTTGGCCGCTGAATGATGGTTCCTTTCGATTTTCGGGCATTAATAATTCGTTAACTGTTTTCATAAATAATTGATTGGCCCAAATTGCGATTCTTGCAACATTTTTCACTACTTCACTAAAATACATATTTGCACGTAATTGCATCGCGTTCGGACATAATAAAAAGTTCAGCAGTTTATAGAAAGCAAGGTGAATTCGCACACAAACATTTATGTTGTATATCCTCTCTCACATGTACCTACTCTTAGATGTTCATGTGCTTGCGTGTGTTCGCAAGTGTATCCCTAACCAGTACTTTGGGCCAGCTATCATGCATATTTGACCAGAACGGCGCGGCGCTCCTGCCGGATGCGATGGATTCTGCTGGCGCGCATTCTCTAATGTGCTGGAAACCACAACGTGGCTCATTAATTTTTAATTTTTACATTTCGTTGCTAAAAATGCAAGCGCAGCACAAACAAGAAATAAAAACAAAAGGAGCATTTTCTACTTGAATTATATTGCTTTTTTATTTTTATTTTTTTTTTTTTGTTTCTTCGCATGACTATAGAATGCGCTTGAGGAGGTCGTCGTTTCTAGGAAACCGAAAACTAATTTAAGACGCATTCTTTTCTTTTAAAATTAATTCTAATGGATCCCTGCGATTCTCCTTCGTCGAATGAGATACTAACGCTGGCCTTACACTCGTTGGCGAACCATGAGGCATCAATCTCCGACACATTAGGGACGGGTATTTCCATTATAGGGCGAAGATTTCTCTGAAGGCTTTTTCGGGAGCGATTCTTTTCGATTGGCGAGTGTAATGCCGGCATAAATCAAATTAAATTGAAATAAGCAAGCAAACACTTGTTTAGATTGGATAAAGGAATTTTTTTCGACCTTGTAGGGTCCTTCGGCCTTTCCTTGCTTATACAATTTTTTACAGTTAAGCTAATTGACTTGGACGGAAATGAATCGAAGAGGAGCTGGAGATATTGTTCATTTCCAAAGAACGATTTAACAATATTTTGCCGCCTAAGGCCCAATCAAATTTTTAGGACCATTTTCTACTGTTCCGGTTAGTTTTTCGTTACGATATCCTGTCAAAATTTTCATACAAAGTTTTTTTTTTGGTTTTTCGGAACACACATATATGTATATCGGAACAGTAGCGAACGGGGAAAAACTTATGATGAATCGTTTCACTTCCTTTCGAGTCCTACTGCTTATATTTTACGGACAAATTATCTTGACGGCTCAAGAAGCCAGGCCTATATTCAACTCCAACTGAATACAGATAGGCGGACAAACCGGCAGAACTATGGGTTCGGTTGAATCGGACCATGAGGAATCCTCCACGATTGCGATATTTCTGATAAATATCTAGAGAATGTTTTTAAAATTGATTCGAACAGACGAACAGTCAAACTCCATATGAAAAGATTTGCGATATAAGTTTGCTATATGGGTTTTCGCTTGCATTTAGCGAGAGCCCATATCCAGGACGAGCTAAATCAAATCATGAAGAGAAAATGCAAGCAAACCACAGCTGAAGTTTGGTGCCTCCTCGATCCCGGCCTTTACTAAGGACAATGCTTTGAGAGACTTGTGAAGAATCGTTTCAATTCCGAGTTCTTTAGACAAATCATCTGGACCGGAACCTAAAATTGTAAACCAATTTTTCTTTGATCTGAATTTAAATTCTTTAGCCTTTTAATTTAACAATTAATTAAACAAATTATTACAATAATAAAATTTGTAAAGACCAAAATAAGCGATTCTTTTCTTAAGAAAAGGTGAGCCAAACTAACCAAATTTTATTTTATGCAGAACATATAGGTAGAAACCAATATTTAACGATTTCTTATAGCGGAAGTCGGAAATATTCTTCAAAAATTCCTTTTAAGCCCTTTTTTAAATTTTATATATCCTAAACTAATTAAGTTAAAAATGAATAGCAATGACTTGATAATTCAATCAATAAATCTTAAAAATTTGTTATAAAAATTGTAGTTCCTCAAGCTAAAAATTATAACATTTTTTTAAAAGTAATAAGGATGAATCCAAAAAACTGCAATCACTCTAAAATGATTTTGATTTATTATTCGGGATTCAGATGTTAGGTACAGCGATGATTTAGCTGCTTCAATATTCCTACAATTACAAATAAATTAATTTTTAAAAAAAAATTTAATTTTACAGTCGAAATTCCGTATAGTGAACGTCTAATACAATAAAGTTCTCCCTACTATGAAATAATTTCAAACGCACAGCTTTTTTGTTCCACTTTCAGTGTACGTGTTAATAATTTCTGTAAAATGACATTTCTGTATAATGAAGTGATTTTCTGGTCCCGTGCGACTTCATTATAAAGAAGTTCGACTGTAATTTACAGAGCAAAATTTTTTAAGAGAAAAAAAAATTAAAAAGTTTTTTCTATGAATTGACGATGCACCACCACTTTTGGACTATTTTAAAAAAAAATTAGTTTTTGCGTAAAATTTTTTTTTATCAAAATCAAAATTAATTTTTTTCCAGTGTATTTCCATTTTTGTGCCACTTTCTGGCTACTTAAAAAAAAATGGTATTGGCTTTGCCTTTCACCAAAAAAATAATTTTATCATGAAAATAATGAAGCTTTTTGAGATATTTGCGAGAATTATGTGAAAACGGGAAACTATAAATAGAATCTACGCAGTTATTTTCTATAAATCTAATTCGAATGATTTGTATTTCTTTGAAGCAATGAGAATAAAGAAACGCGCTTTTTTCATCGAAAGGTCAACGCCCTTGTCGAATTGCTTAATAAATTCTAGTTCAATTGTTCCGAAAGACCCACAGAAATCACTTCTTTGAACATGGAGGCTGGATTAATGACTAAAATTTTCATTTCATTCAGACAAAAAAAAGTATTTATTTTAAGCTTATAAGAAATCCAAAAATGGCATTTAACAATGAAAAAACAAATCGTCAAATTGACGACTGACAGCCAAAAAAGGAAAGGAGCAAGAGTACACAAGCAAACAACAAGTGGCCGATCTCAACGATGACTTGCGTCATCAACGCCAAAGCCACAGCTAAAGCCAAATAAATCGTTTTGAGCACAGCATGAAAATGGATTTCATAATTGAGCATTTAAATGTATATTATAAATATTGTTTTGAGTTTAAAGTACGATCTGACACTGTGAGGCACGATATGTAAACAAATTTCATAGAAAATCACATTTTTCATTTGCCTTCTCGACCTCAGAATCGAGCGCCACAAATTTGGAGAACATTTTCGAATTGGCTTTCTAAAATTATCACATGAAAATCTTGTGAAAACAAATAAAACTCTACAAAAACAACGAAATCATTTCCACACATGTTGTTTATAATAAGTGCCAATTTAGCTATGAAGCCGCAAAAGAGCTGCCAAATAACTAGTTGGAGGAAAAATTCAATTGAAATAAGAATTTCCAGATGGTAGTCCTAAGTTGAGGAACTACAAGTCTTTGGGAACCACAAAGAAAATAATAATTCATGCTGCTCTATGTACACAAACGAGGGCCGAGAAGTGAAGGTCTACCACTGATAATTACAATACTCAGTCTTTCATATGAAACCAAGATCATTGACTGAAACCCAAGGCGGTACGACCACTCATTTATACTATAGACAAAAATTTAAAGGACCCTTACTAACCAAGAGCTAATAAATTTTTGTTTGTTGTTTTAATAATCAGTGACCCTTAATTAGTATAAAAATATGGCACTTAAAATAAACTGATTCCAATTCCTTCCGATCCTTCCGAAGAATTTCCTAAAATAGCTTTCAAATTTCCTTTAGCAGCCTCTAGCAGCCTATGGCCAATGAGAAAGTTCAGCGACGAATCCCGCTTGCATAAATAACTCCATCGGATATCGATGAAATCATGCTTAACCGTCTTGTAAGTACTTCCTTTCATACCGAAAATCGAATCTACCAAACCAACCAATAACCTTTCGATTACCTGGCCAAACTCATTCTCGCTTCATGAAGACCATTCGAGACATTAACCCTAGAGCTGAATATTTCTCTCTGTCTTTGTCATGCGTCATGTTTTGCAATTTGCACAAAATTTCAAATGCAAGCGGCATTGAAGCCATTAGTTCCGTTTTAGCAACATCGGAGATCATCGGAGAGCGCACATCCTGCAGATACATCTATCCCCACATGTTGATATTTGTAGTCCTGATGTTCCGGCTGTAACGCTAACTATTTCTGCTGCCCCAACTGCTGCTGCTGCTGCAAGCTTAAATCCCATGTATGAACAAACACACACACACACACACACACACATGTGTATGTGTACATGGCATTTAGACCATGAGTGTTCATTGCATGTTGTTCATCGGGGTAAAAAATTGTTTTAACAAGGTTAAACCGAGAAGCAGCAGATAAGGAACATGAGAAAAAAAAAATCTAACAATCGCAACGACGACCGCACGCCATCATCCAGTGGCGTCCATGAGCGGAAACGAGTCTTGCATACAAATGAACTCGCAGCCAGCCAAGCCAGCCAACCCAGCGAACATCTCCCCTGAGCACCCAAATCCACGCAGCAACGCAGCTGAAAGCAGCCAGCAACATCGTGCAACAGACAGATATGCCAAAAGGATGTCAAGTGTCATAGTGGTTAAAACTCGAACGGAGGTGGGATTGAAAACTGTGTAGAATTCTAACATTCGAAGATGTTTTCTAGATGAAGAAAATGGACATTACTAAATACGTGCCATGGACAAGCGAAAGGAATAGCCTCCGGTAAGAAATTGCAGCATATGTACACACTTCTATACCGCTCCTTCTCTATCGCTCATCTCGCTCAATGCAATTCTATCAAAGTACATATACAGCAGCTCTACACGTTCTTGGACGACGAGAATATGTGCACATATGTACGCATGAATGTATGTATGGATGTGGTCAAAAAAGAAAATGGGAAGTTGAAGGAAAAAAAGTATGTTTGTATGTGAGATACATTCTTAAGCAGGTGGGCGGTGGTCTGGCGGCGTACAAAAGGAACACCTTCGCTTTGTGTTCCCCCAACGCCTAGCAATCAACTTAATTGACTATTTGCAATGTTCACGTCCGTCCATTTGTCCATCCGTCCGTCCGTCCGTCTTATCTAGTATGCACCGACACATCCGCACACTTGACTAAAATAGTTCATCTGTGGGTGGATATTACACTTAATAAGATGCTCGAATAAGTGGTAGAAGCAATTACAGAATCCGCGCAATCATCTGCCAAGTGAATACAAAGTTTTTCGATTTCGTTATCGAAGAAAACAAAAACATTTTTCTATTTTTCCTTTGTTGAACACGACAAATGTTGACCCACATACGGAATTTCTCACTTTTCGATACATCAAAGTTGAGCCTTTCAGAGTCAAGTTGATGGAAATTTCAATATTAGCGATAGGCTTTCAGCGGATTTTGGGCTTTGTCGCCGCCAATTAGCAAGTTTTTTATTTTTTATTTTTATTTCTGGCAAGCAAAAAAATACATTTTAGAAAATAATTTATTTGTTGAGATTTTTTACTTCAACGCGAATAGTGACCATCTTTCACGAAATGAAGAACGGTATTCATATGGGATATGCTGAGAGCGATTAGCACTATTTGCGTGCATGAAAATCACAGAACATTGTTGCCAGATTTCCTGAATGTCTCAAAAGAAAGCCCACAGTTAAGATCATTGATACGAACCTTGTGAGCACATATTACCATTTATGAAAATTATCGGCGGGAAGCCTTTATCTGATAGAGAAGCTCAAAGATAATCACAAAGTGCGTAAGAGAAGGTGGCATGTATGGCATGTATCACACAATTTACAAGAAAATTTTTCAAATTCAAATTGTGATAAAACCAGATTAAGATGTGGGTTCGATTTCCAATGAAAGATTATTCAACTGAAAGCATTGGTTTTTAGGAAAAAGAAATATCGTTGTGGATCACATTATAGTTCTTTTTTTTTTAACTGATCGGGGTGAATCACGCTATAAAATTTTGAATAAAAAAAAGCAGAACCAAAATGGTTGATATCGATATATTTCTTCGATAATAAATATCGATAGTAACCCTTCAGTCGATATTATCGATATTTTCCCGGTATCGGCCATACCTACTCACGTCGTGGAGAATCTATAAAAATTATTTTATTTTATAAACCAAATGAGAATTATAGGTATGTAATTTTTTCGGTTTTTCAGATATCCTTAGTATTAAGGATGGATGAACCATTCGGATTAGAAATCACTCGAAATACAATTTTTTAGATACTGTGGTGAAAAAATGATTTATAATATTGTTCTGGGTCAGGTACATCTTCACAACTTCATTGAGTTTAATTTTGAAATAATTTCTGCTAATAACAATCCCTTGAGGGAAGCTGCACAGAGTTGTAATTTTATAAAGCGTGCAAGGTCATGCCAATATTGCGTCATATCGACCACTATTACTCACTATTACTTTTTACAAGAGAGCATTTTTTTTGCTTTTCTTCGCATATGAAACTGTGTATAAGCTTGAACTAATTCCACATATCTCCGTAACTACAGTGCTTGGGGTTTTAATATTTTGCCCGGCGATGAGTTGAAGGCTTAACCCTCTAGTTCCTGGCTCCGTCTCTAGATGGACTTTTTTTGAACAAATTACCAAAAAAAAAAAAAAAAAAAACTAATATTAATTTCAGATTCTTGTTTTTCTACCCAATATTAGTCATATCTGAAAAGAAAATTGTGGCTTTAGAGGGTTAAGAACAAATTTGCATCTAAAGTCAATTTCGTAAAAAAAAGTAATACACGATGATTTCGCGAAAAGAGGTCAATATAGCGGGAAATTCTTATTAACCATTAAATCTAAATTCTAACGTAAATTTGCATGCATTGATTTGTTAATTTACGATCTCCTCTCGAGCTCACGCACCGTTTAACGAGATCTTCGGCATATTTTACTTTAATTTAGGAATGTAGAGATGGTAATTATAAATGGCATAAGGCTCATAAATTAATGCTGGCATCCTCGAATAAACCACATTTGAATCGTTTAAGTGCTATTATCCGTAGCTTCCAAGAAATAAAAAATTTTTAAATATTAAAAGAAAAAAAAGAACTGAATACAATCTACTCAAAAAGCTGTGTAAAATTCTTGAGCAAATAGCTGAGAATCAAGGCAATTCAAGGAGAGCGAAAAAACAAAAGAAAAACAATTTTCCTACATTTTCAATTTAAACAGTGTTCGGCTGTGTACGCGCGCACTGCGGTGTTTACATTTTATGATCCACCTACTTAGGAGCGCACAAGAGTTCATGAATTTATCTGTATTTATTTAAGCCCATTTTTTCTTTCATTCGACACGTAATTATCAAATCTTTCTAATTCGGAACACGCCTATTATACACACAAGGCAGCCACCTCTTTTTTCCCCACCGGGCTGTCTTCTATATATCGATCTATGACCCCTCTCCTCCAACCACACCGAACGTACTTATTTCGCAAATGTGAGGCATTTAAATTTTATTTTTAATGCTTTTCTCTGTTTTAGAAAATGTATAAACAATGAAGGCGACGATTTTTTTTTTGTAGCTTGAATTGTTCGAATATTTTTTCTTAGATTTGTAAATTCGCAAAAATTTCTCGCTTCTTTTTTTTTACAGAGAATGTGCATAGAAAATCATTTTTATTGGCGCAAAATTGGAGCAAAATACAAATAAAAATAAAAGAATAATTAGATGGAGCGCTAAAAATTTAACGGAATCGTCCAATCTGTGCACTTTTCTATAAAATTATTATTAAAAATAGAATCGTTTCTATCCAATTACGATGACGAAAAAGTAAGAGAAATTGTGAGTTATGGGGAAAATATGGAGGGGGACGGAGAAATCACACATCACATCAAACCAATTATGAGACTTCTTCTGTGGGTATTTTTATCCATTTATTTTCTTTTTTTAATGTGGCGCCCACTTAGAAATGTTCTTTTTCAAATTGAGTGAAGAGGCACAAACACAGATTTTTCGCGTGTCGCATGGAAGAAAAAAATTGATACTAGAGGAAGTTAATAAAATTTATTAAAAGCATTATTTTTTAGTGGACATTCTAATCTGATTGGAAGTGTCTTTTGAAATACCTTTTTATAGAGAAGATCAGCTAAAGTAGAGTTATTGCAGATGCGCGACAATATCCATGTTTTTTTTTTATATTGTCACACAGCTCTGATCAATACAATCGGAAAAATTTCAATGGGAGACAATCCACTAAAAAAAATTCCTCCAATAAACTGAAGCCTATCCTGACTTCTACCTACTACTGATACTGAACAACAGCTGCAATCGTAAAATGTTTGCAGGTGTACTTACCCCTGCAGTAACGAAGAGTCAACTCGGAACGTTACTAGTTCAAATGTAGGGTGTTAGTTTTATATGTGGGAATTGACTAGATCTTGAGTAGCAGCAAGTGGCCTAGAATAAATGTACTTAAATAGTTGACCACAGGAGGTCTACTCGTGTGAGAATTAAGAACTGACTTTGATCTTGAGTAGCATCAAGTGGTCTAGAAAATCCTTAAATATAGTCCAATCTAGTCAAATCATCAAATCTCAAAAAAAACCCGGTTTTAGAACTGTTGATAGGACTTTCATAACAGACCCTAATACTGGAAGTGTCCCTAAGAATGGTCTATTCTCGAACTTATTACTCTTGTCACCGCCAAAACTGTATTCAGGCAGGTGGACATAAGACAGACAGACAGACGGGCGGACGGACATGGCCTAAATCGAATCTCTGGGGACGGTGATCGTACCTATATACGTTTTATTAGGTACTATCTCCAGACAGAGGTAGTATAAATATACTAACTGGCACAAATAGCATAATTGACGTCCTTAATGGTGCAGGACGTCTACTCGTGGATCAGTTAAATGAGTATTTATCGCTCAATGTTACAAAAAGACAGTTGGCAAACTAAAATTGAGTAGTCCTGGTATTGTACTGACTAGAAGAGTAGTTGGAGAGTAATAAGAATTACTGCAGGGAAAATTCTCCTCATTCGGTTCCCTTTTGGGACAGCAATAAAACTAGAAGACGTCGTCATTTACATGTGCGCAAACACGTCAATGTAAATGGTTCTTTAAGGCTAAAATTATATGTTTTATGCACTTGGAGATCGTAAAAAAAAAAACTGTTGCCCTAATGTTTTCAATGCTTAATTTTTATTTTACGCTCTCTCAAAGGCGTAGGAGTTTCGAATTTTAAATTATTGCCAACTTGTGCAGACACACTTTTTTCTGTTTTAGAATTTTTCCTCCCCTCGATTTTATAGTCTCTCTTAAGGCGTATTTAGTTAATCTGGACTGAACGGAATTTTACGAATAGGCTTATTCGATGTTTTTCACTACATCTTCGATGGGACTTAGGTTTCATGTTTAAACAGCATTATTTAATTTTTATTAAAGATTTCAGTTGTGCTCATTTTCGACTAATTAAACCTTTATAGGATTTTCTTTTCAATCCAAATACAATAATATAAAGTAAAACATTAAAAATAAAAAAGTTTAAAAAAAATAAGAAGAAACTAAAACAAAGTCCATGTTGCCCACTAAAAAATATATTTTTCTTTCACCTTTGAAGTGGATTGATTCTTTTTTATATAAAGGCGAAATAATTGGCTTAGGAAAAAGAAAATTTTTGATTTATGAGAGAGCGACAAAATTTTCGGTTTTTGATTTTTGTGTTGAAATTTTTTAGAATTTCCCAAGGAAACCCGAATGCTGATACCAAAAAATTGTCTGATAAAGATGCAAAAAGAAAATTGGAAAGATTTTTCAAATTTATGGCCTTTCGTTGTGACGGAAAAAACGTCACAATTTTTCGTAGCCAATGAATTTAATTTTTGAGATAGATTAAGTCTTAAATTTACACTGCCATTAGCGAATCGAATTTTTCATTCTTCACAATAGATTTATTTAGAAACTTATGTTAGCATATCTTAGCTTATTTTTAGTCTTAGCCTAGACTATTTGCTAATAAGAAAATCAATTTCACTTACACAGCTGATCATTTTATCGGATAAACTTACCTAAAAATAAAGAAGAATAATTTAATAAAAACTCTGACGGCTTTTTTTCAGAAGACAGCGAAAAATTGATAGTTGAAGGCTTACGAAAAATGAAGAAAATTAAGACACAAAATGTTAGGAAATATGAAATTATTGGAGGATATGGTATGGAAGCTCGCTTTGCTTCTTTGAAGCCAATATACTGGTGCTCCTAGCAAAGTACAAACTCGATTAGAGCAAATATGATGGAACCCTGAAATACCTTTTCATAAATGTGGCCCATAATTTTGATTGGCAACAGCAGCGTAGCCAAAAATTTTTATAACGGCTGATGGCGGCATTTCCTATTTTTACACACTGTTCCCGCCCTTTTCCTATACGGTTCGCATACTGTTCCCATATTGTGCCTATGCAGTACTGTACCCACACTGTTCCCATACTATCCCACTGTTCTCAAACTGTTCCAAACTGTTCCCAAACTGTTCTCAACTGTTCTCAACTGTTCCATTCTGTTCCCAAACTGTTCCATTCTGTTCCCAAACTGTTTCTGCACTGTTCCCACACGGCTACCACATTTTCCACCACTGTGCCCTATTGGACCCATTGTTTCCCGGGCTAAGCTCTTGAGCTCGACAACGGAAGAAGAATATTCATTGGATAGAGCAATGAAGACACCAACAGATCATCGACATGACTAATCGCATGACCAAGTGCAAGCCGACACTTCAATCTAAGCTCAACTCATTTAAGACTGTCGCCTTGCCGAGTCAAAAAGTCGGCGTAATGACCTCTTGTGTAAAATAAAAGATTAATTGCAAATAAATAAATTTTGAAGACAGACAAAATGTTTCTCCATTACCGATTTTCCCCCCAATAAAAAACACACACCGCACGCATAAAGTATTAACCCCTTCATTCAACGGAATACGTTGACACATTGTTGACAGCAAATTTCATACGCGATAAAAATCTGATTTTATATTACAAAAAACAAAAAAACGAAGAAGATTTAGACAAGCAGACTTGACGACAAAAATTAGCCACCTCAACGTCAAAAGAACAAAACCAAAACAAAAAACCAAATCCGTTTAAAAAGCCCAAGTATCAAAACACAAAGACGATTTTTTGGCAAACTGCCCATCGCTCTGCGAAGGCAAAATAGCCAAGGGATATTGTGTTACCCTAGGCGGACAATGAAAAATCACATCTTTTTGTTTTTTTTATTTTCAACTTTCATGCAAATTTGTATATTTTATTCGATTAGATGCACAATCGCCGCAGAAGTGGCAGCGATTTGGTGGTGACAAGTGCATCCACTTGGTACCAAGAAATGCTAACAATTGTTTCGCAAAGCATGAACAATATATCAACAATTGGGAGCAGACGACAAGCGCAACAAGTAGGTACGCCACTAGTCCGCCTATCTGTCTAAATGGCCAGGCAGCAGCCGTTATCATAGACAACAGATTTGATGGGTAAATAGACACAGGCCAAAATAGACAAATAATGACTAGGTTCATGAAAAAAAAAATTAGCACAAGAATCAAAAGTATACTTGGTATTAGTCAAAAGCGCCAAATTCCAAATATGCGCTTCGAAATTGTTGGAATCTTTTGAGTGCTTTCCGCGCAGTTCAAAAAGAGTGGCAATATTTCTGTTTGCACACTCAATGCAAACATATGCAATACATGCATTACAGCACGTTCAACAAAAAAACAAAAAAAAAATAAATAAATAAAGCACCAAAGTAACCACAAAACTTGCAAAACTGAGAATAAAGCAGAAATAAAACGAAATAAAATAAAATAAAATTGAAGAAAAAAAAAACGGCTTCATACGCTGTCTTCGCAGCCATGCACAGAGAAAGGGCAATAGCAACAAAATTCTTGCAATTCCGACGTGCCACGACGCTACGTCACCCGAAATGTTGCATGTTTCGTATCTACGCTCCTTGCTTGCATTTTCCGGAAGACACTGCCGCTTCAACGGCTCGGCACATCATGTGCAGGCATGTACGAAGCAACAACACAAGACAAGAGGAAAAACAAAAACTTAATATACTTAGTACTTGTGTTGTAGCAGTACAATAACAATGACAACACCAAAACAGTGTGGCAAAAAGAAAATCTACAAAAAGCCACTTCATTGTTTTCACAACAAATAACAAGACGTCATTTCCTACGTCGCTGCGTCTGCGTCTGCGACGGCAATAGCGACAGCGACAGCGTTGTTGGTGCCCTGCGAACTGTTATCGTTTGCACTCTCCCGTAAGCACAGCGGTATTGCTGCAAACGCCTTATGGTGTGTGTCGTGTGTCTTCCACCAGAAAACAAAAAAAAAACCAAAAGTATCTATATTTTAATGATATTTTCGGTTGGTCTCTATTCAACAAGCGGCACGGAAGCAGATAATGTATTCCAAAATGCAACAGGTCGACGGTTGGTTGCATGTGAACGCATTTTCCTTTTCATTCTTGGCTTCGTTCGGTTCCGTTTAGCTTGGTTACCGTGCGGGTTTGTCACTATCGTTTTTGTTTAAGTGGCTATAATGGAGGGGGCTTCGAAGCGATAAAATGTTTGGGGACGATAGATTTAAATGCACTTTTTTGTTGTCTAAAAATTTCGGCATGAAGGTGGCTATTTAAATCTTTACTTTATTTTTTACACTGGTGAAGGAAGAGAAATGGATGGACTTGCTTCTGCCATAACCAACCCCACTTGTTTTGCTTTGATTACACAGGGCAACAATTTTGAGGTAACCGAATGTTTCGGAGAAAAGGACTGCAGTTTCTGAGAGCCCTCACGAGTATAACAACGCCGCATGAGCAAGAAAACTGAGAATATCACAATATTTATTCATTTAAAATCCTAAGGCTGAGAAAAATCAATAGCACTGATCATTGGAATAGAATTATATGATTGAGTGCCCTTATTCAATGGTGACTTTAGAGCATAGTTCGTGCGAATCACCCCAATATGAAAAAGCTCCATATTCCTGAGCCTTCTTGTGGGAACGTTTAAACTAATCAGATTAAGGAGATCTGGGAAATCAAGTCGAGCACTCAGTATATCGGAAAGCCAGAGCAGCGAGAGAAGTTTTCCGCTCGATTGCAGAGATTGGAGGTAACTAATCCAAAGACCCAGTGTACAGCCCGCGTAATGCGTATATACATATTTTTATTCGGATAACAAACTATTATTCGGTCTCTTTTTAGTCCTCCGCATCGAAAAATTCGGTTGTCAATTTAAAGTTATTTAATAGATGTGGAAAAAGTGCCAAAGAAAATGGAAAGTTTTTACCTTAACAGCTGATCTCAATTTCTTTGCTCATCTCTTTGCTGTGCAGATGGATCATGGTGCTGAGAGGGCAATAAGTCGGCATTTATTTGAACAATTTTATTTTTGTCTGCCAGTAATGATTGAAAATCCTTTGTCGGTTTAACGACGAATAGTCTAAACATGGTACATGGTCTAGAGGTAATATTTCTGCCCATAACCAGGGCTACAGCGATTAAATTGGAGTTGAGGAGACATTTTTTCCCAGAGATAGGGAGAGCGCCCTTTAGCTTGTAAAGTTATCATGATATAAATGAAGGAAGCGTGAGATCTATTGCCGAGATGTGTTTTCAAAGATCACATATATATCTATTCAAAACTCGATGAACAACGAGACTGCAATGTTAAACCCCAGTAAGGTTCGACAATATTATTGAGCGTCACTAGACGCTGAAGAAAAAAAAGTTCCGAAAAAAATAAATATTCAAATACATATAATGAGTAAGAGTTCGAGAATTGCAAAAATATATTCCACTAATTCCGAAACCGCACAATAAATTTTATTCAAGCGGATTGAGTCATCATGGATGAAAGACAAAATTCATTAAAATCGAAGCTTTTTATAACGCAAAGCGCTCACAAAGCATTCAAAGTCCGCTCTTTTGGTGCAAAATATGAGAATTCTTCTCCTCGACATCTGCTATTTCCTTTTTTCGACTTTCAAAAATTAAGATAGCTTTGCACATATTGTTCCTGTTGTCATTTTCCGCCATATAACATAATTCCCCATTCGCCAAATATGCTTATCACGGAGCCCCACAAGCGAAGCGAAGCGAGCGTTGACAAATTATTCAAAACCAAAACTTTTCGCATAAAGGAAGCACCGCCGCCGCTCGTCGCTCACTGCCAAACTGAGCAGTATAATTCCTCCTATCTCCCCACAAAGAACAGCAGAAAATAGACCGAAACAGAGCAGACAAAAAGAACGCATTTAAGACGAGAAAAATAAACGATTTTATATTAGAAAAAAAAAAGAAAATTCATTTAAATGGCATGGAATAGCATATCATTGAATATATTAGGTGTAGTAAAAAGAAATCCATTATTTTTCCAATAGATGGCGTTATTTATCTGCATCTCGCGTTATATTATATAATATGAATGACTGACTCCGAAGAGTGGATTCATTAACAATATATTCCTACTCATGCTATAGGACATTTGATATGGGCATTGGGGCCGGAAAAAATTGACAGTTTTGTTTTATGGATAGCCGCGTTCTTAGATTCGATACGTAAAGGGTTTTTTTTTCTAATTTATGCAGATGTCATTCGAAACTGTTTTGAACATTTCCAGCTGAACTCTTTCGAATCTGATCCTTTTAATTTTTAAAGCCTGATGCATAATAACAGGTTGGCTGATAAGTCCCCGGTCTAACAAAGAAAAACACATTTTTTTTGTCAAAATTCGTTTTTATTATTCAACATAGTTCCCTTCAAGAGCGATACAACGATTATAACGCCCTTCCAATTTTTTGATACCATTTTGGTAGTACTCCTTCGGTTTTGCCTCAAAATAGGCCTCAGTTTCGGCGATCACCTCTTCATTGCAGCCAAATTTTTTCCCTGCGAGCATCCTTTTGAGGTCTGAGAACAAGAAAAAATCGCTGGGGGCCAGATCTGGAGAATACGGTGGGTGGGGAAGCAATTCGAAGCCTAATTCATGAATTTTTGCCATCGTTCTCAATGACTTGTGGCACGGTGCGTTGTCTTGGTGGAACAACACTTTTTTCTTCTTCATATGGGGCCGTTTTGCCGCGATTTCGACCTTCAAACGCTCCAATAACGACATATAATAGTCACTGTTGATGGTTTTTCCCTTCAAGATAATCGATAAAAATTATTCCATGCCCATCCCAAAAAACAGAGGCCATTACTTTGCCAGCGGACTTTTGAGTCTTTCCACGCTTCGGAGACGGTTCACCGATCGCTGTCCACTCAGCCGACTGTCGATTGGACTCAGGAGTGTAGTGATAGAGCCATGTTTCATCCATTGTCACATATCGACGCAAAAACTCGGGTGTATTGCGAGTTAACAGCTGCAAACACCGCTCAGAATCATCAACACGTTGTTGTTTTTGGTATAATGTGAGCTCGCGCGGCACCCATTTTGCACAGAGCTTTTTCATATCCAAATATTGATGAATGATATGACCAACACGTTCCTTTGATATCTTTAAGGCCTCTGCTATCTCGATCAACTTCATTTTACGGTCATTCAAAATCATTTTGTGAATTTTTTTTATGTTTTCGTCGGTAGCCACCTCTTTCGGGCGTCCACTGCGTTCACCGTCCTCCGTGCTCATTTCACCACGCTTGAATTTTGCATACCAATCAATTATTGTTGATTTTCCTGGGCAGAGTCCGGAAACTCATTATCAAGCCAAGTTTATGCTTCCACTGTATTTTTTCCCCTTCAGAAAACAGTATTTTATCAAAACACGAAATTCCTTTTTTTCCATTTTTTTCACAATAACAAAAGTTGCTTCACAAAAGACGCTCTATCTCACAAACTAATTGACTTACAGACGTCAAATTTTGAAGGTTGCCACTATATAAAAAATAATATGCATTTAATACTAGCGACGCCATCTATGTGTCAGACCGGGGACTTATCAGCCAACCTGTTAGCATGAAGAATTGTTGGCACTGGGAAAATTATGCGTGGTGAATTGATGTAGAACCCCATCATTGCATGCATTCTAATAACTAGTAAAACGAAAATGAAAGCACGATCCCGGGAAGTTCCCGGTGCGGTCCAAAATATATCTTGTACCATGCTTAAATAGGCTCAAAAGAGGTTCATTTTTTCGCGAAAATGCACTGGAATAATTAAAAGTTTTATGCACTGGAAAAATTTCACTAGTTTACATCAAAACTGTTATTTTAAAAATAGTCCCGACTTTTGAGAAAAAGAGCAAAGAGAACTGAGGGGGTCCAAAGACTGAAGAACAGAAAAAAACGCATATTCACTGTCGTCTGGTGTGCATAGTGAAATCTCCACATTGCCTAGTCCAAAAACTAATCTATGAGAGCGCAATAATCCAAAAAAAAAATCAATCATGAATTGTTCTAGAAATCGAATCCGATTAAAATTCGAAATCAATAAGATTTCAATAGAAATTTTAAGCTATTTCAAATTTTTTATGGAGATTCGACTTTTAAAGCATGCCTGAAAGTAAACTTAAACCAGATAGCGCAACCGCCCTTTTAAAAGGACACCAAAAGTGACAGAATATGCACGTTATGCACGTGCGGAAATTTTTTTATGTTATTGTTTCTTCTTATTTCTTAACATAAGCTCCGCAGTTGGAATTTGTCATTTGACGAAAGCACTTCTGTGTGTTAAGTGGATTAGTAAAAAAAATTTTTTTTAATACTGCGCAATGGAGAAAATGTGTAAGTTAATCATTTATATGCACTTTAGTGTATTCTGTTGTTACAAAATCAATAAGAGTAACATCTTAGGTTAACAAAAAATAAATGGAAAGCGTTCTCAATTATGTACTGCTGCACAAAGTGCACTGTCCTTTTAATAGAACAGTGGCAGAATACACTACTTTTGTGATTGTTATTCCATATATTAGCGGTACTCATGCAGCTTCGCAAATGCCTTCACAACTGTTCCCATCATAAGTTTTCATATAAATTTCATGTAAATTTTGTAGTAATTTAACTCGAAAAGCTTTGACTTTAAACGAAATTTTGGAAGAGCTTGAGGAATGGATTGAAGACGAGGTTTTTGACCGTGTATACATCGCACCCCCCGAAAACGCGAATTCTTATCTGACGGATGAAGACAGTGGGGACGAGGATAACGTATTTCTCCATAATCTGCGAAGGGATCAGTTGCGTGCAGATGCAGAAGTTCGGTATAATAATACAACAGACGATGATAGCGACGACAATGTGCCTTTAGCAGAGCTGGTCAACCGGAAAAAAATCGAAAAGAAAAATGTAATCAAAAAGAAACGAGCGTATGAGTGGCAGCTAACGGACATTACTGGTAGCCTACCTCCCTGGGTGGTATTTTCGGGATGCCATCAAATATGTAAGGTAGTGTATTTGGCTACAGTTCTTTTTAAATGACATCCGATTCCGGGAAAACTATACTTTGTATGAAAAAATGTTATATAATATAATTTTCTTAGAATGATGTACAGACTCAAGTTTCGTAATAAAATTTTATAATTTAAAGAAAAAGAATTTCCGGCGCTATCTAGGTTAATCCTTTTTGAGGAACTGAACAGGAAGATGGTGAGCGACGTATCGAAAAGTTTAGATGTCCTTATTTTTATTTCAGGAATGCAGTGGTGAAATCCCTATGATGTGGCAGTGAAGCGGGATGAGGAGGAAGCGGGATGAGGAGGAAGCGGATCCCACACATTCGAGAACAAACTTTACGTTCAAAATATCTGCTTCCTTTATATTCCCTTAGCTGGAAAAAATTCTCCGAGATTATTTAGAATCGAGATGATAGTCTTATCAAAGGGATTGTCATCTTTGCTATACTGAACCCAAAATAGAGTAGAATGTAATTTTTATTTTTTTTTGAGAAAAGTTTCCCATTTCGGGCGTCTGTCTCATGGACGTATTTTACTTGAAAATGAAGAATTCTTGAAACGAAATGCATGTATGTGTATTTGCAATACTTTTCACATACAGTTCATTTCCATTAACGTCAATTGATATAAATTTTCGTATAATGTAGACTTATAAAGGAAAAAAAAAAATTAAAAGTGCGAGAAAAAAGAATCAAAATAAAGCGGTCGGCAGAAGTGATACCCAACGGCGACAATCATTACAAACGACGAACGCTCTTGGCTATGTGTGCTGCGATGACCATCATAATGATCATGACGATAATGATCACGACACAAATGGTTATGACGATAAAAACCAAACAATTGAAAAGTGGCGGTTTTGACGCTCGGTAATTTCGATTACGTGGCATCGCGAAAGCTTTTTAAAAACAAAAATTATTAAGATTTATAAAAGCGAACCATGGACAGCTGCATAGCATTCGAATTATTCAAGAAAAGAGATATCCTTGTTGATGACTTCATCGAATCGAGCAAAAGAAGAAGCATTTCCTTTAATTCAATTTTATTCAGTTCCACATGTGGCGTGATTTTGAAATTTATAGCTTCGAAATGTGAAATGTAAGCGCTTTGAGTCAGTGTCTTTTTTTTAATTTTTTGTTTTATTTCTCTTCGAGTAAGCAAATGAAAGCTGAAAGCGAGCAAGAAAACGTGATCGTATTGCGGATTAGGTAGAAATGTCTCATCGAAAAATAATAAACAAAGGTTCTAGGTCTTCTAGGTTTTTGTTTCGAACAATTGGGCATTGTTATTAATGCTTACGAAGGGAAATTTTTTGGGAAATCAAATTACACAATGTCTGTGATATCTCACATTCAAAAAGGCACCCCATTGATCATATATCTTGAGCTTCGAGTTCGCATGTATACAATTATGAAAGACCTATGGACTGCAAACTGTGTTGAATAATGTTTGTTGGATATGAAAATAAAAAGGTTAATTCGTAGGACCTTCTCCTTCTACTACTTTGCAGAACATCCAGTCGTGCAACCAGGCCCAAACGAAATTATCTATGGACAATTTTTCTGTTGAATTGCGGATTTTTGATGCGACAGACAAATGTCACTTGGTTTATAACTACCAACCATCAAAGTGAACTTTAGCTCCACTTGACCCAAACCGACATTGAATTTTCGTACAGATGCCATGGATCCATTATTTAGGGAAAAATTTGCCAGAAATATTCTATGATAATCGCACTGTAATCTCCTTAGTTCATCACTAATATAATTCATAATCTTGGGTATCTAACAATTATATAAGTATAACAATTATAATGTAAGATAATGGAAGGATCTGTCTAAAAGCGGTGCTAATCGGTTATGGGTTGACTATCTCCTTGTTTCTGTCGACTTATGAGAGGCAAACGTTTTCGAAAAAAATTGCCTCGAACTCAGCGAGGCCAACTTAGCCATTTTTGGACTATTTCAGCCCAAATTAGCATGCCAAAACTCAAGGAAACAATTTCTTTCAGTTCGAAACTAAGCCCACGGGGTTCCCATATTTGGCTTCTAGTTGTATTTGGTATATTTATTGGGCTCTTAAGCTGAAATCAGTGATGGCATGGCATAGCATAGTATAGCATAGCGTAGCACATATATATGTAACTAGATATGTCACTCAGGAGCCGTTTCCATTTTGGCTCCTCACTACCCTGCAGAAATTTCAACTAGTGCTGTACTAGTACTTTACTAGTGCAAAAGCCACCAGTACTAGTTCTTTTCTATACCCTTGCCCATATAAAATTCTGTAGAAAATCAGTACAACATCTGTACAGGAAAGCACTAGTGCGGTTGGCACCAGAACTATTTTAGTACTTTTATAGGCAATTGGGTAAATTTACACCAGTTAAATACCAGTGCTGTTTACGGGAAAATGGTACTAGAATCGTTGATTTTCCCCCCCTATTTCCTTAAGTTAATAATGGGAAGAAGCATTTATGTTCAGTCACTATTGATTGATTTGTAGTTCAACTTTGATTAACGGATACGATTATTCCAATTATCACTAGTATAGTTATGGTGGAAGCTAATCCAAAAATTGCACTGGTTCTTCAAGTTCTGGTAAAGGTACTAGTACTTTTCAGAGAACTGCCTAACTGTTTGTATATATAACTATATATGTCACTCAGGAGCCGTTTCTATTTTGGCTCTTTTCAACACGGTCTTGGGTACCCACCACGGTCTTGGGTACCCACCAAAATGAGCAATTTTCACGTCGGTACTCACCAAAAGTACTGTCGCTCTTTTTCTCCCTGCCGAGCAACATCTCTTTCTCTCTAACTGGCGCGAAACGTCCGGCGCAATATCTATGAGAGTGACATGTATGGCTATATGTGGCATAGCATAAAGCTGATATGGGTAGTCAGTGAAAACAGAAAAAATCATAAGGGGAACCGAATAATTTCGGGACAATTATTTATATGAATTTTGTAATGAATAAAAAAGTAGTTTTAGTGGCTTCAAGGGAAATATCGCCGAAAGGGAAAATATTGTCAGCTTTGGGAAGGAGTTGGCAGCACAAACTTGAATCAGCTGACTCGAAATTGCATAAGATGGCATAAGAAAAATCTGTTCTACAACTTCTGCTATGCTATGCTTTGCTATGCCTTCACTGATTGCAGCTTAAGAGCCAATAAATATAATCGAAAGCTTAGTGCAGCTCTAAGAATAATCGGACCTCGCAATGAGACCTTTTACACTAGTCAAATATTGACGTCAATTCTCACTTTTTGGGCGAGCAAAGTGCGGGAATTTTTTGGCTTTTTCGGTTGCACGTGCTTAAATGATCGTTGCGTGTCCTCTTTCGTACGTGGAAACACGGATGTAACTCTAAAAGTGAATCAAAATAAGAATATAAATAAAAGAAATAAAAGAATTGGCAGTCAATAAAAGATCACAATCGAATTTTCATGACGCTGGAAATAGAATATAAAGGGGCAGGAATTTTGAACGTTTTTTTTTTTTTTTTTCGCAAAGGATTCTTTTATTGACGCTAAGTATACTTTTTCCATGGAGAAAAATGCATTTAGAATAGGGATGAATTCTTTTTCTTAATATAACTATATGAAATAAATGTTGGTATATATATTGTGCTGGGTTGCAGAGGAACATTCTTTCTCACAAACATAACTGAGCTCAAAACCATCATAAAAGAAAACCAAAAATTTAAACATATGTACATCCATAGGCATTCAGCTTAGTGGAAATACACATATACGGTATTCTATTTCACTTGCATCTTCATTCGTTTGTCCGACGATGACTTAGGCTGCCTACTTTTAATTGATCACATTGCAGTACAATATCAAATCAATGCTGTCCTGCAAAAATCAGTACTGTCTCGAGCAAAGAAACACGATAAGCCCCTTTACCATGCACCTGCGTTTTTTTTTTGGGTTTATACCTGCCCTACTTATACATGCTCAATATGATATTTCAAAACCGGTTTACGCGAACTATTCTAATTGCTGAATTGGAATATGAACTTCCAATAGCCAAGTATAAATGTCAAATCTTGGAATTAAATTGGCTCACTTTCTTCAGCCAGCGCAACGAGTAAGATCGAAAAAACGAATTTTGTGCATAAATATTTAAGTCTTTTGGGAAAAAAAAGCAGAATTACCAAATATTATAATTTAAATACCTGTAACTAAAAAGACTAGACACTCAATTTAATTTGTCGTAAATTCGATCTTGTTGCGTACTCTTACAAATTTCCTGCTCCTAATAAAAGGATCCAAACATAAAGTTCTCCTTTGGAAATATAAAGAAAAGAAACAAGAAAGGATAAGGAAAAAGAGATCTATCGTTTATAGTGCAATGGTGCGTCCGAAGTTAATAAGGGCAATATTGGTGATAGAATTTTTTTAATTTCTGATAGGTGCATCTTATCCAGTGAATCCAAGAATCCTGGATTGGAGAGTTGTCGTCAGACGAATATTATAGCTTTATTTTGAGCGCCTGGGGACCACATTTGGCTCACTCGGGCCAATCTGATTTATGTTCCGGAAGTCAAAATTTGAATTCGCACATTGTTGGTGTGAAGACTTTATATCACGTGTCATGTCGCGCCTCACGTTGTTCGTCTGAAGTGCGTCCTTGTTGGCCTTTGTGGAATCAGGTTCACGCTGAGTGCCCATCCGAGTGCTCCGAGGCACTTGATCGTGGAGTCGAAGCCGCGTGGCGACGTGGTGCTCACATGCAGTGCTTCACTCCGATTTTGGTCGCGCAGTTCGGATCGGTCTTCAGAACGGATTCATGCCCTGAGCTCGTGAGAAGCGTGAATCGTTTTGTGCCTAAGAGTCGTATAAATTTAATCTCTCTAGACGTATCGGTTTTACTTCAGTAAAGTGCATCCCTCAAAGGTAATCTCAAAGTATAAAAGAAAAAAAAATAAAGAAAAAATAAAATAATATTTCGAGAAAAAAAAAAAAAACAAATTCTTGGTCATTGGCCCTTAGCTAATTAACTTGAATTCCCAATATCTAGACTCCGCGAAATTGACTCCAGTACACTCGTCGCTGATGGCAGCTCGATTGGATAGTGCCTTCACCGAGAAGCTAGCAGTAAGTCCGGCGGATTACGTACGTAAGTCATCGTTTAAAATATTTTTTTTGTACCCGCAATTTAAAGGGATTGTGTAAATTTTTTGTTGCACTGTGTAAAGTCGCTCCCGTTAAACTAAAAAAAAATAAAAAAAGAGCTCAAGATTGAAAAAAAAATAACAAAATTTTTGCAAAACAAAACGCAATAGTGTGTACTGCTGCTATTGAACGATCGCTTTTCTTCTTGTTTTTTTTATTAAGAATCCTCCATGTAGGTGTGATACTAGTCTGGTAAATGACCAATTTTCCCGATCCTTTATACTTTTGGGATACATCATTTTTTTTTGGTAATCGTGTAGATGCATTTTGCTCTAACTTTTCTTAATTCAATGTTCTTAGTAGCATGTAAGCTTACGTCAACAAATTCGAATATCATTTGAATAATTTTTATTATATTATAAGAATGAGGAATTAAATTTTGAAATCATGGTTTGAAATTTAAAATATCGGTGCAGTATTATTGTAGGGGATTCTAAACACTATCTAATGAATCTAAGGCAGGGTTGGGCATGGAGTAGCTCATAAGCATGTAGATGCTACGATCAGTGTTAAGGCCTCTTTCGAATGGGTGGCAAGAACCCTTCTATGTTGTTCTTGAAATAGTTCCTAGCTTGGGTAATTGGTGAGTTTTTTTTTTCGTTCTTTCATCTAATCCGTGTGCAAATTTCTGAAACGGGATGACCTGTCATGAACTTCAATTTAGATTTTTATAAAGTTGTTGCTATAAGAGCCCCACCCTGATCTGAAGCAGCCTGGTAACTGCCAGTGCACACGGCGCAGCATAAAAGTCCAACCTTCGAACAATAACTAGCGCTAGTCAACTGGCATAGTGCACGTCCCATAACAATATATTTTGGGTTAAAATATTGGGTACTATCAATCGGATATTATTGGTCGAAACTATACACCTAGTACGATATTTACACATTAAGACATTTCGATAATGAAACAAATTTGCGAAGGCAAGGGAGGCAGGGGGACGAGAAAAACCGCTACCATACCACATCTCCGCGCGTCCCTATTGTAAATATCGTATAGGCCATTTACATATCTAAACGTGTAAAAAGCGTATATGTACAGCTGGAGAAGCAATCGATAGCTCTATCGATTCTATGGATGGTATCAAACAAAATAGTTTTATGATTGTTTTGATTCATTTACTGTAGCTTTGGATAGGTGCAGCAGGCAGGGCTTTTTGGAAGTGGCGTATAGTCGCCGTTCATATTAGGCGACAAATCACCGACAAAAAAATTGGTTTGAAGGTTAGGGACGTTGAGGGACGTGGCATGCGAGTGGTTTTCTCCCTTCCCGTGCGTCTCTCGCCCACAACACCAATTTTTCCGGCGCTGATTTCTCGCCTAATATGAACGCCGACAAAGGCACTACCGATCATTCGATAGCATAGAAAAATGAAGCTATTCGATACTACCGATAGTGCCCATCGATAGTTTTGCAGCTCTATCGAGGTGAACAGAAACATATGCTCTCTGAGGCCTGCAAGTCATCACATTCTAAGTTAAAACATCTAAAACAAAAACATTCACTTTAGGCCTTGAAAAACTCACCCGATTTTAAAAAGGAAGCCAGTGCATGTGGTGACTATGCGCAGCTTCATTCATTGGTTACTTTTTTAAATTAATATTTAATAGTTTTATTTATTTTTATTGAATTAACAATTTAATGTAGCCAGATTTATTTGACAAATCTTTTATAATTAATTTCCTGAATGATCTCTATAAACGACCGTGGCAGACATATACAATATAATCGGCCACGATAATGAACGATTTTGCACTCGACACACGCTATTAGCGATCTTTCGCTTAGGCACAACACTTAAAAATTAAAAAAAAAAATTTTTTAAATATAAAATAAATATTTCGAGACACAAAAAATTTATTTTCACAAGAATTTATCATTAAGATTTCTTTTTCATTTTTATTTCTTTTTATTTGTCCACGCGAAGAATTGATTTGAAATTTATTTGCTGTTTTTCCGTTTTTTTTTATTATTGTATTTTAATAAAAATAATTTGAATGAAACTGCTCGTGGTTGTTGTAGTTGTTGTTGTTGGTGCTGTGTGAACTTCCTGTTTACAAGGGGCCTGAAAAAATCGAAAAGAAATATTTTCGATATAAATTTTTCACTGCAAATTTCGTGCAGATTAGGAAAAACAAAAGGAAATGGGTTTGAAAAGAGAGAGAGAGAGAGAAAGAGAAACAAAGAGAGAGAGGAGAGAAAAGAGAAATAGAGAGTGAGAGAAATTGGAGGGAGAAGCGGGGAGAGAGAGTGTGGAAGAAAGAGGAGATAAGAGGAGAGAGAAAGAGAGGAGAGAGAAAGAAGGAAAGAGAAAGAGAATAAGAGTTTAGAAATGAGATGAGATAGAAGAAAGAGAGAGAAGAGAATGAGAAAAGAGAGAAAGAGAGAGAAGAGAGAGA